>CM039319.1:59123119-59378119 GCA_022316695.1 Camellia oleifera
TTATTGCCACAGCATATCACCATTAATGCAACCCATCACCGCATTTATTGCGACAACACCCCTCAGCCGGAATGGCACCCCGTCACCTTGAACAAGACGAACCACGGCGCAAGCTTTCGGCGGGGAGGCCAGAACGACTGAGACAGCGAAATGATTACCAAAGGATATAAGCAAAGCTCGAGGACAAGAAGAAGGTTAAGTTTTTCTTCTCCTATCTCCTATCTCTCTCTCTACATTTTTCTGTCCATCACCTTCTCTAATTCACACACCGGAGGGTTCGCCGGGGGACTACCCCGTTCCCCGATTGGACTTGTTTGCAGGTTATCCAGTGGGCTTGAGGAGCTTGGATCGGTCCAATTCATTCACCAGGACTCACTGTATCATTAGTTGGCGCCGTCTGTGGGAATCGGCTTTATCCGTGCGCCAGTTGTGTTCATTGCCGCCGGAGACCCTTTTCCAGCAACCTTTTTCACCTCATCCGTCACGTGCATGGTAACGACCAGATCCATGGCTTCCCACTATAATGCTGCCGATCACCAGACCGACCCTCCCAATCCAAACAACCCACCACAGTACTTCATCGAGCTCACCAATAGCATCAACCGTATGGCCGAACAAAACCAGGCCTTAATCAACGCTCTGCTCCAACGGAACCTCCCTATTCCTCCACCACCTCCAGATATTCCACCCCATCCGGAACAAGTTCCAGGCCATACTGTCCCACAACCCAATCCTCCCAACTCGGGGGACTTGCAACCCCCTCACCCACATATACATCCTCCTCCTCCACCCCCACATCCATCCGTCATAGCCCCAGCTCCCGAGGGAGAAGCTAGCAGCGTCCAACACCTATCTCCCTCTGGTGGTGACAACATTCCCCTTTGGGACGCTGAACTCCGAGCCATGAAACTCCAACTCCAAGGGGTCATGCAGAACATCCAACATAAGCCCTCTACTACAGCAAACTCCCCTTTTGTCGCCTCCATCCGAGACAAACCCCTACCCCCCAAGTTCAAAATGCCTACCATTGACCCCTTTGACGGAACAACCGACCCCGTCGACCACCTGGAAACCTACCGTACCCTCATGATCCTCCATGCTTTCCCCGATGAAATCATGTGCCAAGCCTTTCCCGTGACACTAAAGGGGTCGGCTCGGCTATGGTTCAGCCAGTTGCCACCAGATTCGGTCTCCACATTTCAACACCTCAGTGACTCCTTCCTGAGCCACTTCATCGGGGCCCAACGCCAGCGACGTCCGGCCACCCAACTCCTCAACATCCATTAGACCGAGGGGGAGTCACTGCGCAGCTTTGTTACTCGCTTCAACACCGAAGCCTTACAAGTTGCTGAAAATGACGATAAAGTCATCCTCACAGCCTTCATGGCTGGTCTACGGTCATCCGATTTCCTCTTCGCCCTCTCCAAGAACCCCCCGACATCCATGGCAGCCTTGCTCTCCAAAGCCCAAAAGTACATGAACGCCGAGGACTCTCTAGCCATTCGGCAAGACTCCACAACTAAATATCTGGCCCCCAGAGAAAAGAGGAAAGACCAAGAACCCAGTAACACCCGGCATCATAACCGAACATCCCGCTTTGCAGACCGACCCCCTCGCGCCGACCGGTCGGCCCCAACCAGACCCTCCGGTCGGTTTGAGCAATATACCTCCCTCAATACCCCCATGGAACAAGTCCTTAACCAGATCCAACGGGACTACCCCCTCAAGTGGCCTCTTCCTCCACGGAACTCTTCCAACCGTAAAGACCAGTCCAAATATTGCCGTTTTCACCAGGATCATGGCCATAACACCGACGACTGCATCAGCCTCAAAGACCAAGTGAAGACCCTCATTCGCCAGGGGCGCCTGAGCCGATTCACAGATACCCGCCCTCAGCAAAGGCAAAGGACCGAACCCCACAGAGACAATCACAGGCATACCCCTTCACGGCGACCAGCTCTAGCAGACCAGGGGCATGATCGACCCCACCAACAACCTCGGCCTCAAGGTAATCCGCCTCCGCCAGTTGGTGAAATCAGAGTTATTTCAGGTGGTCTTGCTTGTGGTGGACCATCTCGCTCAGCTCAGAGGGCAGAGCTTCGAAAGATACGACAGGGCTCAGACAAGACAGTCGCCACGGTCGACCAACCCCCCAAGCAACCCAAGCAGTGGACAGAGCACATTACCTTCACGGACGCCGACTGTGCAGGCATCCGTTATCCACACGATGATCCCCTTGTAATCTCCACTGTCCTCTCCAATTATAAGGTCAGACGGGTCCTCATTGACAATGGCAGCTTGTCGGACATCATATTCCTCAACTGCTTCCGCCAACTGAAGATCGGGGAAGAGAGCCTGTCCCCACTCCAAACTCCTCTGGTTGGTTTCACCGGCGACCGGGTGACCTCGGTCGGCTCCATTGATCTCCCCATCACCATTGGAGAGTATCCACGGCAGACTACGAAGTTGTTTACTTTCCTTGTTGTTGATTGCCCCTCTGCTTACAACATCATCCTTGGCCGCACCGCCCTCAATGCCTTCCAAGCCATCACATCCACCTACCACCTCGCCCTCAAATTCCCTACTGATTTTGGGATCGGAACGGTGAGAGGAGAACAGACTGTCGCTAGAGAATGTTATGTGGCCTCACTTAAAGAGGTCAAACTGAAGGAGGCAATGATCATTGAAGGACTTGACGCCCGAGATGAGGACGAACTGATCAGAGGCGAACCTGTGGAGGAACTCGTCGAAGTTAACATCGATCCCACCGACCCACTCAAAACTGCTAAAATCGGCAGCCAACTGCCTTCCCAAGCCAAGGCCGACCTCACTGCTCTCCTGACCGAACACAGAGACGTCTTTGCCTGGACTCATGCAGACATGCCAGGCATCGACCCCTCTTTCATAACCCACCGCCTCAGTATCGAGCCTCATTTCCGACCCTACCGACAAAGGCAGCGTATTTTCCATCCAGAACGCAACAATCTCATAGCTGCGGAGGTTGACAAACTTCTCGAGGCCCAGTTTATCCGAAATGTGGATTATCCTAAGTGGCTGTCCAACGTGGTCCTGGTCCGCAAAAACAATGGCAAGTGGCGTCTCTACGTCGACTACTCCGACTTGAACCGAGCTTGTCCCAAAGATAGCTATCCTCTCCCCCGCATTGATCTACTGGTCGATGCCACGGCCGGTCATCAAATGCTCAGCTTCATGGATGCTTTTTCAGGGTACAACCAAATCGTGATGCACTCATCCGACCAGGAACACACATCTTTCATCACCGACCGGGGCACCTACCACTACCGTGTCATGCCGTTCGGACTAAAGAATGCTGGGGCCACCTACCAACGTCTAGTCAATACAGTCTTCCACCATCAGATCGGACGGAACATGGAAGTGTATGTGGATGACATGCTGGTTAAGAGCAAACTCTCCACTGACCACCTCTCCGACCTACGAGAGACTTTTGCCACACTTCGCAAATATCAGATGAAACTCAACCCAGAGAAGTGTGC
The DNA here is from genome assembly GCA_022316695.1 of Camellia oleifera. NCBI lineage: Eukaryota > Viridiplantae > Streptophyta > Magnoliopsida > Ericales > Theaceae > Camellia > Camellia oleifera. The sequence continues at coordinate 59,126,635 of CM039319.1, forward strand.
CTTTGGTGTAGGATCCGGCAAGTTCCTGGGTTTCATGGTCAGTCAGCGCGGCATCGAGGCCAACCCTGAGAAGATCAAGGCCTTGATCGAGATGCAGTCACCCAATACCGTTAAAGAGGTCCAAAGGCTCACCGGCAGAGTGGCAGCCCTCAACCGTTTTATCTCCCGAGCAACGGATAAGTGCCTACCATTTTTCAAAGTACTGCGGCAGACTTTTGAATGGACAACTGAATCAGAAGAAGCCTTCCAACAGTTAAAGCAGTGCATGGCCAATCCTCCTCTTCTCTCACAAGCAATTACCGGTGAGCCCCTCTTCCTCTACCTAGCAGTATCAAGCACCGCAATCAGTGCAGCACTCATCAGAGAGGACGGCTCGGCCTAACGGCCGGTCTACTACATCAGCCGGGCTCTCAGGGGAGCGGAGCAGAACTACCCCCTATTAGAAAAGCTGTCTCTGGCCTTGGTCACTGCCTCCAGACGACTCCGTCCCTACTTCCAAGCCCATTCCATAGTGGTTCTCACCGACCAGCCCCTGAAGAAGGTCATGCAGCAACCCGAGCTCTCAGGAAGACTAATGCAGTGGTCAGTAGAACTAAGCTAGTTCGACATCTCTTATCGCCCCCGGACAACAATCAAGGGGCAAGCCGTAGCCGACTTCATCTTGGAATTTACCAATCCAGCCCCAACCATTAACCCTGCACCCCCACCGACTCCACCAGAGCCCGAAGATCCTCATTGTTGGACACTCAATGTTGACGGCTCGTCTCGCAGGGAAGGAAGCGGGGCTGGCCTCATCCTCACATCCCCCGAAGGAGGTTATTTCAAATGTGCCCTTCGCCTCTTGTTCGCGGCCAGCAACAATGAGGCCGAATACGAAGCATTGATAGCAGGACTTCATCTAGCCAAAAACATTGGTGTTAGCCACATCCACGTGTTCAGTGACTCCCAACTTATCGTCGGCCAGATCACGGGTGAATTCGATGCCAAGGATACCACAATGCGGACTTACAGAGACATGGCTCTCACTCTTGTTCGTTTCTTCAACACCTTCCAGATCAGACACATACCTAGGGCGGAAAACTCCAAAGCAGATGAGATGACTCAGCTCGCCTCCGCCGACCAATCCGACCTCAGCCATGGAGTCCGCCTCGAATACCTGACCCAGCCAGCTATCTCACCCGACCTGCAAGAAGTGCAATTCCTTCAGACGGAACCCATTCCGTGGGCATCCGACATCTTCCTCTTCTTGACCACTGGAGAACTCCCAGATGACCAACAGCAGGCTGCCAAGGTCAGAGCTCGGTCGGCTAACTACATTCTGGTCGACGGCGTCCTTTACAAGTGCGGTTTCTCACGGCCGTACCTGCGATGTCTCAGCCCCGCCCAAGCAACCTATGTAATGCAAGAGATCCATGAAGGAATGTGTGGCAATCATTCAGGTGGCAGATCTCTCGCACACAAAGTACTCCGTACAGGCTACTTCTGGCCGACACTCAACAAAGATGCCTCTGATTTCGTGCTGAAATGCGACAAGTGTCAGCGCTTCGCCAACATCCCCCATGCTCCTCCCACTGAGCTGATCACCCTCTGCAGCCCTTACCCGTTCGCCAAATGGGGTATCGACCTGGTTGGTCCACTTCCCACTGGTCGAGGCCAGACCAAGTTCGCAATTGTTGCCATTGATTACTTCACCAAGTGGGTCGAGGCAGAACCTCTCGCCTCGATCACCGAACGGAACACCACCAAGTTTATCTGGCAATCGATTGTCTGCAGATTTGGCATCCCTCAGGCCATCGTCTCCGACAACGGCAAACAGTTCGACAACGCTAAATACCGGAAATTTTGTGCAGATCTCCAAATTCAACCATGCTTCTCTTCCCCCGGTCACCCCCAAGCAAATGGCCAAGTTGAGGTCACCAACCGCTCTCTCCTGAAGATCATCAAAACTAAGCTCGAAGCTGCTAAAGGCCTCTGGGCTGAGGAACTACCACATGTACTCTGGGCCTACCGAACCACTGCCCGGACTCCTACAGGGGAAACCCCTTTTCGCTTAACATATGGCGCTGAGGCGGTCATTCCTGTAGAAGTCGGTCTGCCCACCCCCAGGGTCTTACATCCAGATCTCGCCTCAGCCGATGAACTCCGTCGAGCAGACCTGGATCTCATCGAGGAGCTCAGAGAGACTGCTGCTGTCAGATTGGCTTCGTACCAGCAGAAATGAGAACACACTACAACCGCAGAGTCCGACCACGGGAGTTTTCTACTGGCGACCTTGTCTTGAGAGAAGCAACTCTTGCAACAAAGAATCCAACTGAGGGCAAATTGGCAGCCAAATGGGAGGGGCCCTATGTGGTGAAGGCCCGACCACGGCCAGGCACTTACCGACTTCAAGATATGGATGGCCGAGACCTTCCCCATCCCTGGAATGCTGAACATCTGAAGCGTTACTATCAATGAATCCTCACTTTTGTATTGTCAAAATTGTTGTATTTTCCTTTTTCAATACATAATACAACTATCGACTGGAGTTCCAACTTTCTATAATCCAACTGTCTGAATGTAGCTTCCATGAAACTTTTATTTGCAGCGCCTCTGTCCAAAGCCTCGGCCAGACCAAGCACTTCAAAAGCCTTGGCCAGACCAAGCACTTCCAAAGCCTCGGCCAGACCGAGCACTTTCAAAAGCCTCAGTCCGACCTGAGCACCTTCAAAAGCCTCAGTCCGACCTGAGCACTTTCAAAAGCCTTGGCCAGACCAAGCACTTCCAAAGCCTCGGCCAGACTGAGCACCTTCAAAAGCCTCAGTCCGACCTGAGCACTTTCAAAAGCCTTGGCCAGACCAAGCACTTCCAAAGCCTCGGCCAGACCGAGCACTTTTAAAAGCCTCAGTCCGACCTGAGCACTTTCAAAAGCCCTGGCCAGACCAAACACTTCCAAAGCCTCGGCCAGACCGAGCACTTTCAAAAGCCTTGGCCAGACAAAGCACTTCCAAAGCCTCGGCCAGACCGAGCACTTTCAAAAGCCTCAGCCCGACCTGAGCACTTTCCAAAGCCTCAGTCAGAACCAGACCTGAGCACCTTTAATAGCCGCAGTCGGAACCAGACCTGAGCACTTTCAAAAGCCTCAGCCAGACGTGAGCATTTTCACAAGCCCCAGTCAGACCTAAGAATGAAAGCTCATAAAGCAAAACACTCAGTCATGGCCTGACGCTTAACCACAATTTCAAAATAATTTGACACTTAGTCATATTTTAAAGATGCTCTCCCATATTTAATTTCAAGGTAATTTGACACTTAGTCATATTTTAAAGATGCTCTCCCACATTTCATTTCAAGGTAATTTGACACTTAGTCATATTTTAGAGATGCCTTCCCACATTTCATTCCAAGGTAATTTGACACTTAGTCATATTTTAAAGATGCTCTCCCACAGTTCATTTGCAAATCACATATTCAACATTACATTTCAGTCTACTTCCATGCTCATTCACTTTGAAACATTACTCTCCAGATTCCCTCCACACTTAAACAAATTTGCTGAAAACATTAGTGCACAAAATAATCCCAAGAAAAACAAAGCAAGGCCAAACCAGCACAAGGGGAAATACACTGGACTCCACAACTAGAACCATAAGTGCCATTTTATTCATTCAAAAATGTGTGTACAACTTACTTACATCCCTTCCAAAAAAAAAAAAAAAAAAACAAAACAAACACAATAAACCCAAACTCCTGAGTCTACTCCTCCTCGCTCGAAACGAGGTCAGCTTCTTCAATCCCCTCGTCCAGTGGGGTCTGGGCTACGTCATCTTCTCCAACCACCACACTACTCAGGTCTAAGTCTGGAAACAACTCCTCAGCCTTGCGCTTGAACATCTTCCAACCGCTGTCCCAGTACTCAGCCATTTCGTGCTTGTAGTAGTCAGATTGCTGGAAACTGTTGATGATCTCAGACTCCGTCCTCACCCCAGCACCTGTCCCTGATGACCCAGCACCCCCAGACCCCACCCCAGCCAAGCTGGCAGCAACTGCAGCGTCGATCGTCATCTGGAACTCAGGAGACCCTTTGAATTGTGTAACAGCTGCAACATAAAGATCAGGGTAGGCTGCCCTCTCCGAGGCCGCCTTCGCCTTCTCTTCGTTCAGCTCCTTTTGTAGGGCCTCCTTGTCAGCTGCAGCCTTGGCTCTCTCAGCCTCCAACTCTTTCCTCCAGACCTCCCCCTCTGCAGCCAACCTTCCCTTCTCTGCTTCAAACTGCTTCTGCAGAGTCTCCTTCTCCCCAGTCACCCTGCTTAGCTCTGCCCCTAACTCCTGGCGCAGACTCTCCCTCTGCTCGGCCGCCCTAGCGCGCTCGCCTTCCATCTCTTTTTGAAGAGCCTCCACTTTAGCATCTGCGTCATCTCTCTGCCTGACGAGATCTTCATTATTGGTCATGGTCTACTCATGACGCTCGATCGCAGTAGCACAGGCCTTTTGGGACTCCTCCAACTTCTTCTGTTCACCAGTCAACTGGAACTCGAGCGACACAACCCTGCGGCGTGTGTCCTCCAATTCCGACTTGACTGATGGCAGCTCGGTATAGGCAGCCTTCCAGGCAGCACTCTCCTTCTTCAGCTTGGTTAAGTCTGCCTTGGCCTCATCAGCTTTGATCTTGGCCGCTGCACCTTTCCTCAGCAAGGCCCCTGCCAGGGTAGTTACCTCCATTTGGGCGGAGCATAACCCCCTGAACAGGTCGGCCTCCCCGAATCCAGAGGCCGAACGCAGAGCTGGCTCCTCCACCATCTTCACCAGACGGTCTGCCACCGCCTTAGCTGGTCCCCCATCTCCCTCCAACCTTCCAGCTACAGCACGCGCATGGTAAATGGTGGCCTCCAGACCAACTCCTCTTTCCTGAGGCGCAGGCCCCCTTGGGGTCTGCTCCCTCCCACTAGGCTCTGCCCCAACCAACCCCACTTCCACTTGCACCACTGGGGCCTTCTCCAACCTCCCACTTGGCTCACCCCCAGCCAGCTCAGCTCCCATTTGTTCTGCTGGGGTCTTCTCCACCACGTCCACCGTTGGACTGGCTATCACCACTTCGGGGGTCTCCTTTGCCACAAGGGCCTCTGCCCCAACTGAGACGACCGCCCCTTCTGGGCCCTGCCCCACCTCCCCACCCTCCACCTGTTTGGCCAGGCTGGCCTCTTCCACCCTTGCCTCCTTTCTTCTTTTCTGGGCCGGCCCCTCCCCACCTCGCCTCAACCTCTTCTTTTTCTTCCCCACCCCCAGTGCCTCCATCTCCTTCAACGACCTCTCCTTCAGAGGATCTTTTGGAAGCAGTCGTGGAGCAGACTCGCCTAAACTCTTCTCTCCCAAAGGCTTTGGCCGAGGACGAATCCTCTCCCTCACCACTGGCTGAGGAGGTCGGACAGCTTGGGCCTCTGTGAACTTCTGGGCCCTCACCAGCATGGCTTGATCTTCCGCCTCTTGTGCTTTTCTCCTTACCTCCAGCTCTGATCGGTCGAGGTCTCCACCGATCGGTTTTGGGCCCAAACCAGCCTCAAACAGTGCCGACGGCTGAACTAGCTCGTCCCACTTGACCTTTTCCTTCTCCCTCCACTCCTTCACTTTCTTTACCCTATCCTCCGACGCCGCCCCCAACTTTAGCTCTGCATACTTGGTTGGCACATTCCACACGGTGCGCACACCAGCCCCTCCGGAGGTGGACACATAGAACCACCGCGGCCTCCAACCTTTGATGGACGTCGGTAAGCCAGCCACCAAACCCTTCCCTGCCAACGCCTGAAGGGTGATCCAGGTCTCCTGCTGTCCTGACGCCTTGTAACAGCCAAAGAACTCCTCTACCGCCATGGCCACCCCTCCGTTCGCCTTTGGCCAAGCACTTGCACAAGCCAGCAGGATTTTCCATGCATTGGGCATCAGTTGCCCTGGTGCTACCTCCAGGTGGTTGAGCACATCTACCACGATTTGCGGCAGAGGCAACCTCAGCCCACCCTTTAGCGCCTCATCGTAGAGGGAAAACGCACCCACCCTGACGTCAGATGGTCTCTCCGTCGATTTTGGCACCCATAATTCCACCTCCACTGGAATCTGGTACTTCTCGCGGATAGCCCCCAATTCCGCCGCTGTAATAAGGGATCTATCAGCCCTCGAATGCCAGTGGTCTCGTTCCACCTGGCTGATTGGGTGTGCCGTTTCGACCCTTTTCCCCCCCTGTTGGACCTATACTGACTCGCTAACTCCTCCGCATCATCTTCCCCCAGTGGATCTACCCGGACAATGGCAGTCTCTTCGTGAGCCATCTCTAAGCTGTGTTTGCGAATAGCTTCTGCTGCAGGTGTTAAGAAATCGAAGAAATGTTTCAGCGGAGTATCGTGAGCAACGAAGGAACTAACACTTCGAATGTTTTGAGTTTTTGTAAAGAAGTAGGTGAATCGTATGATGCCAAAAGCCCACGGTTTGCCCGTATTCCAAGGATCCAAATTAATGTTCGCCAGTTTGAAAACTTTTCAAATCATCCGCCAAAACTGTCCCATCAATGCCCATAATAATACCCCTGACGTTTTACTCCTGATCCAACGCTTGACGTTTCCCCTTCCCCCACGTGTACGGTCCAGATGCACTGACTTCTGCCCTCACCCTGTCTTTTCCACTTCAAATCACCACGTGACACGCCGCCTCTTGAGCCCCGCGCCCTCCTGCTCGGTCACCCTCACGGTCGGCCTCACCCGTTCGGCCGCCCTCACGCTCGACCTCTCCCGCTCGGTCACCCTCACGGTCGGCCTCACCCGTTCGGCCGCCCTCACGCTCGACCTCTCCCGCTCGGTCCCCCTTACGGTCGGCCTCACCCGTTCGGCCGCCCTCACGCTCGACCTCTCCCACTCGGTCACCCTCACCCTCACGCTCGGCCTCACCCCGCTCGGCCTCTCACGCTCAGTCTCCTCCCACAGATCGGATTCATCCCCACTATTATTATTCCCTTCGTTGGACTAAAGCTGCACTCGGGAATGGGGGACTACTGACAGGGATAGGCCCACAAGGACCACAGTCCACCATGAGTAAACCCAAGCCCACCATTTGGGCCTCATTTCACAACCCGGTTAGTAAAACCCGGCACAACTGGAGGCCAACTGAGCAGGAAAGGCGAATGATGCTCGGACACATGGCGGGTGCAGAACAGCCCATGTCAGCAGACAAAGATCTGCAAAGTTATTGCCACAGAACATCACCATTAATGCAACCCATCACCGCATTTATTGCGACAACACCCCTCAGCCGGAATGGCACCCCGTCACCCTGAACAAGACGAACCACGGCGCAAGCTTTCGGCGGGGAGGCCAGAACGACTGAGACAGCGAAATGATTACCAAAGGCTATAAGCAAAGCTCGAGGACAAGAAGAAGGTTAAGTTTTTCTTCTCCTATCTCCTATCTCTCTCTCTACATTTTTCTGTCCATCACCTTCTCTAATTCACACACCGGAGGGTTCGCCGGGGGACTACCCCGTTCCCCGATTGGACTTGCTTGCAGGTTATCCAGTGGGCTTGAGGAGCTTGGATCGGTCCAATCCATTCACCAGGACTCACTGTATCATCAAAAAACAATCTCACAATCAAACCATACAACAATCCAGTAGTAGTTTTCTTACTGTGGACAGTTTGTTGGATCTTCAAAATGTCATAGGCTTGTCCTGAGTTCCTAGTACTCACCATAGTCTCGTTTGGAAAATCTCAATGGTTCATTTTATAAGGTTATTATAAGAAAAAACATAAAGTAATTTAATAATTATAATATTTTTATTTAATTGTAGTTATTATCAAAAGTGAATGGTCTATTAAAAACATTTTGTCATCTATTTTATTTACTGGTATTATACGCACTAATTGGTATATCAACTTATGTTATGATATTGTTATTTTAAAACTATGAACCCTACTAATTATACAAACTATAAAAACCTAAAACCTCTAAAATTATGTCCCATTATCCGTTAGTACAGTAATTGGTGCGTGCGTATAACTTTATTCTTATTTTTTAGGATAAATTATAAATACACCTTTTGAAATTTGCTTAAGATACAATCTATCCCTTGTAATTTTGAAAATTACATCTCGTCCCTTGAATTTTTAATTTTATAACAAATGACTCATTTTATTAATAAATCATCAAGTCAATTAATAATTTTAAATTATATCAAAAATTTATTTCAATTAATAATTCAGGTAATTTTATCATTGTATAAGAGAGCAGCTAGAAATTTTATTTTTTCAATTAATTTTGTTAAATAAATTTTGTGATGCGGGGATATTTGTAATTTTTCAAATTATAGGGGCAATTCATATTTTAAACAAATTTCAAGGAGTATATTTGTAATTTATCTTATTTTTAAAAATAAATACGATAAATTGGATATGTTACAATTATTAAATCGACTTTTTTTTTTCTAAATAATATACACAGAAACTGTTATAAAATAAATAATTTAAATATCAAAATAAGATAAATAAAAATTATCAAAATGAAATCCGTAATAAGAGTTGTTTTGAGTATGATATACAAGTCGACTTTTTTTTCTTATTAAAAAAAATACAAAAAAATAAAAAGTAATGTAATTCTAATAAGTCAATAAATTAATAAACTAGCTTATTTAGCTCTACTAAATTTAAGCATGTTTTGAAAAGTAAGAAAAAAGCTTAAGCTTCGTTTGGCATTGGTTAATATAGTAAATTTTTGGGTCATGCTAGGTTTCATGAAAATTTTTATAAAAATCATCATGAAAATCATCTGTACCGTTAGATCAGGTATGTGTCTCATGATCCAATGGTGTAGATGATTTTCATGAAAATTCTTCATGAAACCTAGCATTTTCCAAATTATAATGATTATAGGTTGATATTTTAACTTATTAATTTATTTAATCTATTTTATTATTTTATACTTTTTTTTAATTCCAAAATGATAGTCAGGGCTTACTATTCTCAAACAGTAGTGATTTAGACCCCCTCAAGCTTCAACTCCCACCACCCCACATACACGTGACGGGTGGTGATTGAAGGAAAAAAGAAAAAAGTAAAAAAAAAATTGGAGGAAAATGATGTCCCAATCTTTATTCATTCTCAAATACCTCTTTCAAAATAGAGGACAAGTATGAATATTGACCATTGGACATAAAAGCCTGATTTTATAACAAATTAGGGGGCCCAACGAGAAGTTATTTGGCGGTCTTGGAGGTGTTAAAGGTATGTTGTGACAGATGGAGAATATAATTTTTATAATTTTATGTTAAATGATTAAAAAAATATTAAAAGACATTAAAAGTTTTTGATTAATTAAAAATATGATCACGTGATATTCCTAAATTAACAATTAATTATTCGGGACCCATCCTAAGTTTTCTTATCTCTATCATTTTTATCCTCTCATATCTTTAATTATTCTTATCTCTTTCATTTTTATCCTCTCTTATTTTTTTTCAATACAATAATACTACAAATTTACAAATTTAGAATTAACTATATAAAAATTATCCAGAATAGTCATCTTGTAATTTAAATTTATTTTACACATAAATCTCATAAAATACAAATTCAATTTTAATCACACAACTCTTATTTAGAATACATTTAAAGTTTGTCAGTTTGAGATTCATAAAATTGAACCTCGTCATATATACATCACTTCAACGTCACACCGAAAATTTGAACCTCATCATGAAATTTCTCCAAACATCAATATATTAAGAAAAATGGTCTTTTAAAACCCAAGACTTATGGAAGCTCTAACATGTCCATCCTAATTTTCTGATTTTTTAATATTTTTTAAAAAAAAATTGACTTGGTGATTGGTGATTGGTTTATAATAATTACACTATTGACACGCAATAAATGAAATCCTAATTTCCTTATTTTTTGCATCTCCAAGAGACCCATGTAATTATGGTGTAAATGCCTCTTAATTTTTTTCCCTCTTAATTTTTTTGTTTTGTTTTTTGAAAAAAAAAATAAATAAATACTTATTAAATTCTTTCAAACTCCTTGGTCAAATCCCATGTATTTAATTTATATATTAAAAAAAATTAAAACAAATATAATGCAATAAATGAAATCATAATTTTCTTACTTTTTGCATCCCCAAGAGACCCATGTAATTATGGTGTAAATGCCTCTTAATTTTTTTTCCCTCTTAATTTTTTTGTTTTGTTTTTTGAAAAAAAAAAAAAAACACTTATTAAATTTTTTCAAATTCCTCGGTCAAACCCCATGTATTTAATTTATATATTAAAAAAAATTAAAATAAATATAAATATCTATAATTATCCCGTGCATAGCACGGGTGATAGGCTAGTCTATATATTAAGGAAAAGGGTCTTTTAAAACCCAAGGCTTGTGGAACCTCTAACATGTCTATCCTAATTTCTTGATTTTTTAATATTTTTTTTAAAAAAAATTGACTTGGTGATTGGTGATTGGTTTAAAGATTATAATAATTACACTATTGATTACAATAAACACTTAATTTATAATAATTACACTTATTAAATGAATAACGCAATAAATGAAATCCTAATTTCCTTACTTTTTGCATCCCCAAGAGACCCATGTAATTATTGTGTAAATGCCTCTTAAATAAATAAATAAACACTTATTAAATTCTTTCAAACTCCTTGGTCAAACCCCATGTATTTAATTTATATATTAAAAAAAATAAAAACAAATATAAATATCTATAATTACCCCGTGCATAGCACGGGTGATAGGCTAGTATATAACAACCAAAAGTGTTAAAAACAATTTTAGGGCATATTTTGAAAAGAGAATATTTTAATTAAAAAGTCAACAAATATTATAAAAGTTTTTTTTATTTAAATTTAAAAAATATTAAAAAATATAATTTCCAAAACAATCTTAAGACTTATTGTTAAATGTTAAAAAAAAATATTAAAATTATAAATAATTTGATATTTTATGTCCCTTATTGATTAAAGCTATCATTAACCAGATCTATAATAAAATCGAACACAAGCAGTAGACACAAAATTGTGTTTAGTATTTGTGTTACTAAACTTATTGAAATAGAACATTTAAATATATATAGTTACATACTTATAATTATGTTATGATTCCTACATTGACATAGTTGTGCTTGCTTGCTGAGTTTCAAACGGTGACATTGCTGTTAAAATTATAATAAGTTAAATTTTTTTGATTTGAATAAGTTATGTTAGAATTGTTGAAAGAAAGGGAAAATTATGTATCTGTATTATATTGAATTAAATGAATGAATACAGTAGGAAAAGCTTGTATATATAGGCTGAAAAGAAACCTAGAGAAGATAGAAATACAAGGAGATAGAAATAGATATACAAGATAGGGATAGAGATACAAATAGATAAGTATAATATAATATATATTAACAGCCCCCTCAAACTCAAGGTGGGTAAGCATCAATCAACTTGAGTTTGGAAACTAGATCACTGAAACGACTAGGAGGATGAGTCTTGGTGAAACTATCAGCAGGTTGATCAACAGAAGAAATAGAGAGATGATGAACAGTGTCATATGTAACATACTGTCGGATGAAATGACAATTAGTCGTTTGGTGTGATCATGGAAGACATCATTGTGAGCAATCTGAATGGTACTCTGATTGTTACAATAGAGAGAGGTAGTACTAGGGGAAGAAACACCCATATCAGCAAGGAGCCAGTGAACTCACAAAAGTTCCTGAGTAGTGTCAGCATGAGTGCAGTATTCAGTTTCATACTAGAGCGAGCAGTGAGGGACTATTTCTTGCTACACCAAGCAAGAAGAGAATCCCCTAAAAAAAAAACAGAAACCCAAGGTGAAGTGTCGATCAGTAGGATCCCCATCCCAATTAGCATCAGAAAAGACATAAAGCTCGAGAGAAGAGTAAGCAGAGTAGTGGAGGCAATGAAACATAGTGCTTTGAGGTAGCGAAGGATGCGAAGTAGAGTAGTATAATGCAGGATGTGGGGAGCTGACATGTACTGACTAACAGGATGGATATCATAGGTAATGTCAGGATGGGTCACAGTGAGATAGACAAGACTACCTACTAGCTGGCGATAAACAGTAGCATCAGAGAGAAGATCACTGTCTAGAGGAGTGAGACGAGTCTGAGGATTAACGGGAGTAGAGGTAGTCTTGCAATTGATAAGACCAGTACGTGCTACAAGATCGGATGCATATTTGGCTTATGACAAATAATAACCAGTGGAATCATGAGAGATTTCAAGCCTCAAGATATAATTGAAAATACCAAGGTTCATCGTCTCAAACTAACGATTAAGAAATTGTTTGAGGTTAAGAATACCAGATACATCATCACTGGTGATAATCATATCATCCACGTAAAGAAGAAGAAGAGCGGTGTCATATGAGTTGGAGACGAAGCCGAAGTCGTGGATGATTGAACTGGATTTAACAAACCAAGCTCGTGGGGCTAGCTTGAGACCATAGAGAGCACGCTGTAGTTTACAAACATTATGAGCCAAATAAACAGACCCAGGAGGAGGTTTCATGTAGACTTCCTCAAAAAAAATCACCATTAACGAAGGCCGAAAATAGCTAGGAAAGGGCTAAATGGTGCAGAGATGACATCAGTAGTAGGCTGGATGATGTCAGTAGAGGTGCGGTGCACAATAGCAGCGAGGGCGCGTAGTGCATAATAGCAGAAATGGCTTACGCGGGTGCATGGTAGCAAGAATGGCTCGTGTGGGTGCATGGTAGCAATAATGACACACACGGGGGCACAGTAGCAGAAGTGACGCACGTGTGTGCACAGTAGTAGGAGTGGCGCAAGAGAGTGTATGGTAATAGGAATGACGCACGCGGGTGCAAGGTAGCAGGAACTGAGCAAGCGGGTGCACAGCAGGGTACGTGGGAGAGTAGCAGCGGAAGGCTGGACGCGTTGACTAGAAAAGAGGTGCATGAGAGTGCGTGCAACGATGTACGCCGATAGGCCTGGTGGCGTTGGAACCAGGGCACAATTCCGAGCACTGTGGTAAAATATTTATAAAATTTTGATAAAAAATGATGACGGAACAGTGATGAAATAGTGTTGTGGAAAAAAAATGGTGTATTGATGAAAAAGAAGAGAGAACCTATAATGTCATTGTGTACGGGCAATAAGTAGGAGAAAAGAGGAATTATGATTCAAGACCTATGCTCTGATATTATGTTAGAATAGTTGAAAGAAAGGGAAAATTATGTATCTGTATTATATTGAATTGAATGAATGAATATAATAGGAGAAGCCTGTATATATTGTCTGAAAAGAAACCTAGATAAATATAGAAGAAAACAGAGATACAAGGAAATAGAGATACAAAGAGATAGAGATATAAGCTAGGGATAGAGATACAAATATATAAGTATAATATAATAAACATTAACAAGTTACATGCAGTAATGTGGATTTGATATGACCAGGTACTTAAGAAGAAAGCTATAAATAAAGGTATTTTGAAAAAATTAAAAAAATGTGACAGCTTATACCAAGTATCGCTTTATAGGGTTGTACAAAATATCGCTAAATTCTTTAAAATTGAACTGATTCGTATCAATTTGTACCGCTCTAAATTTTAAAATTTAAAATTTACAATCCGCCAACTGAACCGTTCCGCTCCGCTATAGTTAATACATATATATTTTTTAACTTTTAATGAAATATCAATGCAAAAATGAGCGTGTCAGAAATTTAAGATATGAAATTTATTACAAATTAGTGATTATATATATAAAATATATTATGTAAAATTATTTTGTGCTATATATCTAAAAAATATTATACAAATTAGTGTTATATATTATCCAAATATATGATAATTAGTTAGAATATTTTTCAATCTGCCAATTTGTCAAAAATTGTCCAAACCGCAATTTGTTAATCCGCTAACCCGTCATTCAATTTGTAATTTTACTTTTAAACTATTCGAATTACACCACACACACCCCTTTATATAACAGAACTGATTGGGGGCTCGAATGCACGAGCCCCGAATCCCCCGAATATCCCATTTAAGTAAAAAAAAAAAAAAAAAAAGAAAACAGAAAATAAAAAAAAAAAACAGTTTTCCAAAAAAGGAAATTAGGGGGATTAGGGAGAGAAAAATTAGGGAGATTTTTCATTTTCCTTTATATAATATATTAGAAGTTTTGTCCACACTACGTGTGTGAATCATTTAGATTTTAATAATTCATTGAAATAATTAGATTGGGTTAGTAACCACTCTTAAGTAATTCCCAACTTTTGATTACTACTCCAAGTAATTCCAAAGTGATCAAGTTTCAATCTACATAAATTCTAAATTTTACTTTATAATAGTATAGATAAGTATATTATAAATAGATAGTTTAGATATAATCTGCGTTTTTTTTTTTTTTGGGGTGATCCGCATAGATATAATCTAAGTTTGATCAGTGCATTTAGATAGTAATTGGTTCAATGAGACAGAGGCAGCCATTTGAAGTCTAAAGTGGTTTGAGATTTATTTTTTTAGTTATTTTTATTTTTAGTGAATTTTTAAATAAAAAAAATTCAGAAACATTATACTTTTAGGTTCCACTACTAAATAGACCAAAAAGAGTAAAAATAATTGACACAAATTAAAAAAAATAAAATTACTAAAGACAATAAAAATTTACCAAAAATATGACTTTTTTCAGTGGATCCCAAACAAGGAGAGAATTTGACAGAGAGGGTTCTAAATTTTTTATTATTTTGATTGAGTTCTTTAATACAAATTTTGATAATTTTTTAATTTATCTAGATTCAGAAAATAAAAGATGTGTAAATATAATGACAAATCCTTTTTTTGTATCTAATTAAAGATGTTGTTCAGCTCTCTTTTTGATTTGTTAGAGAGATTTGATGATGTGATATTTCTTTTCGATAATTTAAGATTTGATTATTTTTATTTATTTATTTATTTATGGACCTTTCTTTTTTTTTTTTTCAATTTCTAATAGCAAGTGAAACCCTCCTCTGTCCAAGACCTTAGACAAACATCTAAGCTGAAAAATTCTTGAGACACTATTCAGTTTATTTGGTTTGAATTTTTTGAATTTATTTTTCAGAAAATTAAATTTTTTCAGTATATTTGGTTTTAATTTTCTGGAATCAATTTTTTGAAAATTGAGTTTTTTTGTTTTTCATGTTTTTCATTTTTGCTTTTAGTGAGTATTTTTAAAATTTTAAATAATTTTTTTTTTAAAAAACTTTTTTAGATACACCTTACTTAGATATAAAAAGTAAAATATTTGTAAAAAATATTTTAAAAAATAATCAATACACATAAATATAAAAAATGTACTAAATTCTCGTTTTTTTTGTTGTTGTTGTATTTTTTGTATTTAATGAATTTTCTAAAGATTTTTTTCACAAATATTATACTTTTAAGTGTATTTATGTTAGGTGCATCTAAAAATTAAAAAAATTTATTAGAATATTAAAAAAATTCAATGAAAATAAAAAATATGAAAAACAAAAAATTCCAATTTTCTGAAAAGTGAATCCTAAAAATTCAAACCAAATTGTTTTTTGTATTCTTTTGTTTTCACTTAATTTTTTTAAAAATATTTTAAGCATTTTTTTAAAAATTTTTAGATACACCTAACATAAATATACTTAAAAAGTATAATATTTTTGAAAAAATTCACTAAATACCAAAAAATACAAAAAAAAAATAAAAATTCAATATATTTTTCTTATTCTTGTGTATTTGTTAATTTTTTTAATATTTTTTTATAAATATTTTATTTTTTAGATATATCTAAGTAAGATGTATCTAAAAATGTAAAAAACTTGATTAACGTTTTAAAAATATTCATTAAAAAATAAAAAAAATACGAAAAACAAAAACTTAATTTTTAAAAAATTAAATCGAAAAAATTAAAATCAAGCACAATGATTGAATCCGACGCTTGTGCATATTAAAAAAAAAAAGAAAAGATAATTCCTAGTTGCATTTGTTTATGTGGGGATAAACATGGGAGATATACTCAAAACAAGTTTTAAAAATCAACATTGTGTCGTGGAGGGTCAATATATATACCAATAATGATATAGATCTTTAATTTTAAAATTTTAAAGAGAATTTTAATGATGTGACAAGGAGAAAAAAAAATAACAACAAAAACAAAAATATAAACATACACATCATATCTCATATGAGTCCTACTCTTTATCACATACTCTTTTTAAAATTTTAAAATTAAAACTCTCAATCTTAATTTTAGATATATATTTTGATAAAGAAAGAAGTCAGGTGGGCAGGACCAGGGGGAAATAGCTTCTTGGTTGGCAATATTGAATGAGGTAGGTTTGTTGACTTGAAAATTCTATTTATTGTGCAAGTGGGGTATTCTTATTCTTTCACTCTAGTCAAAAATCTGCATTAAAAGCCTCATATCTGTTGACTTTAACTATAAAATTTATGAAATTTTGATGGATTTGAACCCTTTCCCTTTGTAGAGGGAATATACATTTTTATTTTAAGCTTGGCTTCTCTCTAATTTACATTTGGATTGAAGGATATTATCTGGAAGAAATGATCTAATAAAAATTAAGAAGATGAAGTGTTTATATGGGGGTAAATTCATTTTCACACATTCTTTACTCTTAGTATACACATTTAATGAATAATTTTTTTTTACAATTTTACCACTAAACAAAATAGCTAATATGGATATCAATACATACATCAAACCTTAAAACTAGCTTTTCTTAATACACATATTTTATATGAAAAATCTCAATACACATTTAAAAAAAAAAAAAAAATCAGACCTACTCTTCCATTGTTACCATTATCATTCTAAATTAGGGGACGACAAGGTTAGTTTGTATTTTTTTTAGTGAACATTTTTAATATTTTCATTATTATTTTATATTTTTTAGATCTATTTAATTTAGATACACTTAAAAAGTATACAAAATACAAAAATTTAGTACATGTTTTTTTTTTGGGTTTGGTTATATTATTTTTTTTCTAGTTTTTTATTTTTTTACAAATAATTTACATTTTAAATGTATTAAATTAAGTGAATCTAAAAAGTTTACTAAAAACAAAGGAATAATATTTTAAAATTAAAAAAAATATATTTTTTAAAAACTCAAAACGAAACAGAACATTAGTTTTTGTAGAATAATAGTAAAACAATAATAAAAAAATTATTGATTTAAAAAAAAAAAATTTGCATACCGTAGTGAATATCGTCAGAGTACTGCAAGAGAGTGTTGAAAAATGCTGTGGGTGTGTGGGGGCATGGTTTAGGTTTAGGGGTGTGGTGTCATTTTATGTTTTGTGTGGTGTGTATACATAATGTGCTGGGGTTTTTGTGTTGATGTATGCACATATTATATGTTATGGGCAAATTTGAAATATTTTGTGTATGGAATGAATAAAACAAAAGGTAAACAAATTTATTAAGCGTGTGCACTAATGTGCCCAGAGATTAAATGGTGTATGAAAATAGAATTACCCGTTTATGTGCCTGACTAATGATTTATTGTACGTTGTCCACTATCTTTTTGTTATTAGGGTCATATATTAATTAAACTCATTATTATTAATTGGGTACACGGTCAACATAATTTTTTTGGAAAACATGATAAGTACTCGCTCTTTGGACTAGTGAGGCTTATCATGAATCCCGTTTCAACAATTTGAACTATTCATGTTGTAGTGCTCTTCGTGTATGTCATCCACCAAAAAATTAAATCGATATGATAATCGTAACCTACTTAATTTATCATGTTTATCACGAAAAAACGAAGAAGTCTATTTTAAAAAACATACTTCTTGTCAATTTCTTTGAAGATAAAGACGAAAATTTTTTTTGTGTGTAGATGATACACACAAATAGACCCACAAAATAAACGGTTCAAATTATCAAAATGAGATCCATGATAAACTCCATTAGTTCGGACAACACCTTTCAATCCAAATCTTGGACTTTTAGGAAAACCCCAACCCTTTACTTTATTGCATTATATTGCAAAACATTATCAAATCTCAAAATCAATCCTACACTTCAGCACCCTAACGGTAGATAAATAGAAGAATGCCATTAGAATTTGACTTAAATATAAAGAATTAATTGTCATTATTGAAAGTAAAGAGACCAAAATAAGATTATGGTGAAAGTGTTGGGGTGCTAAGAGTAATTAACCCTATATATGTGTGTGTTTAAGTCATAATCAACAGCATGTTAGGCATAATCAAAAATTATCTTGATCATAATTAAAACTATCACAATAAGATCATAACCGCAGCCACTTTGAAACATAACAAAAAATAATAGTAGATTATAACTATTTTTGATTTAATAATTACTAATCTTACCACGGTTTTGGACATAACCGAAGACCTTGCCTTGTTGAGTTTCCTTCTCCGAGTGTAGCCTGCGCCATTAAAGGATGTAGATAATATTTTAGGATTAATTATACTTAGCATTTTTATATTTTTATCAAAATCTCATTTTGGTCCATTCACTCTTAATTTTGATAATAATTTTTTTATATTTTAAGTAAAGTTGTAATGTCATTCTTCTGTCTATTTATCAATAACGATGCTTACAATAACTAAAAGTGGAAGGATCTAAAATGAGATTTTAGTGAAAGTGCAATAAACTTAAATAAGATTTTGATGAAAATATAGGGATGTTAATTAGTTGAAAAAAATGTAAGATATGATTCACATGACAAATTTTGTCATCCTTGTTAACTTCAAATGGATGAAAGAATAACATTAAAAATAAAAAAATCAGAATAAAATTTTAATAAAAGTATAAAAATGTTGAGTGCTCAATATTTTAATGTCCCACAAATCATTCATTGAATTCTTTGTGGAGAAGTAATCAGTAAAGATAGGAGAGAAGATAAGCATGCCGTGCCATATACATGTCAGTGAGATGATGAAAACCTAATACATGGTGTTAGGAATGGAATTATGAGAATATTATGAGGGTTATGGCTCTCTTGTTTTTATGAAAAATTATATTTGGCATTAGGGATGAAGTCAGAATTTTATTATTGGAGGGGTCAAAAGAAAATAATTTTTTTTACCATATACACAAAACATACATGTATGTATAATATGATATATATAAATTATATATACATAAAAAAATTTAAATACCATAGAAACAATTTCTAATAAGATGAAGAAGTTTTTTTAGTATAAAATAGAAAAAGAATTTAAGATAGAAGAAGAATGACATATATATTTTTTTATATTGGAAGCCATTTTATGCATAAAATGATATATATATTTTCAAAATTCAATGGCAAACAATAATTTTTAGAGAAAGAGGGGGGTCATGGCCCCCCATAGTCTTCTCCTAGTTCCGTCCCTGTTTGGCATAGTGTAGGGCTGCAAATGAACCGAGCTGTTCGTGAACAGGCTCGGCTCGGCTCGGTAAGGGCTCGGCTCGTTTAGTAAACGAGCCGAGCTCGAGCTCGCATGTGTTCGGCTCGGTAGGCTCGGCTCATTTATCTTTAATTAAATTATATAATAAATATATTATTTATATATTAAATAATATATAAATATATATAAATACATTATTTATATATTAAAAAAAATATATATAAATAATAATATAAATGCATTTTTTATATATTAAATAATATAAATAATATTTTTTATTTAAATATTTATATTTAAATAATATAAATAATATTAAAAAAAATTATCGAGCCGAGCCGAGCCGAGCTCGAGTTCGATAAAAATTAACGAGCCGAGCCGAGCTCGAGTCCAGTCCCTTATCGAGCCGAGCTTGAGCTTAATAAACGAGCTCGATAACTTAACGAGCCGAGCTCGAGCCCAGTAAAGCTCAGCTCGGCTCGGCTCGTTTGCAGCCCTAGCATAGTGCTTCTATATATATATATTATTTTATTTTATAAATAATATGACCTCTTAGTATAAAAGATATATATATATCTCATTGTTCTGAGATCTTGCATTTTCTTTTTATTTTCTAATAAAAAATTTGTTCATTCTATTAGAGATTATTTATATGATATATGAATTTTTTCTATATGCATATCTATAATTTATATATCGTATTGTATATATATGTGTGTTTGTTTATATGGTGAAAAAAATATTATTTGTCTTTTAGCCCATGTGGTGATAAAATCTTGATTCCATTCCTGCATGGTATATAATAGGTCTTTATTTGTCTTTCAACCTTCTCTATGTTCAAACATCTTTAATTATATATATATATATATATATATGGAAAAACTTACCACACCACGCAACGGCACGAGATTACTTGAAACGTGAAAATTGGATTGCATGAAAAAAGAACTCTGATTGGTGGTTAGCTGAGGAACTCTCCAAGACCTAAGTCAGCATGAAAATACACACAAAAAATATGTAACTTGAGTGTAACTGTACCTGGTTAGGTTGGCATGCCTTGCTTATATAGACTCTCCTCCTAATTGTTTTAGGTAGTTTGAAACATCTTTGCTACTCTTCTCTGTTGTTCTGCTTTGCTTGGAATCATGTCCCACGCTTGTGGATTTCTAGGAGTGGATAAGTCCATGTTCAGTAGAATATGTGTTGACTTGGTTTAACTGTTCGAATTGTCTAATCGAAACCCATGGTTAACTCAGCACCTGATATGACTTATGATCCTGTTTGACCCCAAGGTATCCTAGTTCGGCCTTCTAACCCTACTTAGTTCTGTTTCGTGACACATGCTTGCTGCTCAAATTTTACCACCCACAATATATATATATATATATATTTTTTAAAAAAAAAAGAGAGGATATTGCTACACTTTTTCTTTTGTCATTAAATTAAGAAAACCTATTATAATTTTTCTTTAATGCACACTTCATGGCTCTCACAACAAATACAAAATAACCAGCACTAAGACTTTTAAAGAAGACTATAAACAATACTGTAAATGTCAATTGCAGTGTCATGTGGGCATAAACCCATTCCCATGGACATAGTAAATACCAAATTAAATTTGATACCTCTTTTCTTTAATAAAAAAGTGTTGAATCTAGTACAATAAATGAATTCTTTTGATTAAAAGAATTATGTTAGTGAGACTGATGACATTCAGTCACAATTTCACATCAGCATTCTCAATGGTGAATTCACATTGCTTAAATATTATAAAATATGGTTAATTATTGAAAATTCCTATTTGTAAGTTCCATATTCCATTAAGTCCTACTTTATTATTTAAACCTATAAAGTCTTATTTTTAATAGATTTTTATTTGTATGACTGTTTTACCCTTGTAAAAAGAAAGAAAAAATTGAAGCGTCAATTCATTGACTGCGACAAAAAATTATTAAGTGTTTGAAGTGTACCATATGACAATGTTATCTATCAATTACCAAACATTATGTCTCATACCTCAGCACAAAATTGTGAATCTCACTATCTCTACCAATCACGGCTCTTCTTGGTACCACATGACCATGCCCTAAGAGCACTAGATAACTTCTCATAGCTTATTATTTTTATTTTGTTGTTTCAAAACTTAAAAAAAATTAATATACACGTTTATAAAACTACACAGTGAGATCTATCAAACAAGACTGACATTGAAAATAAATTTTTTTTAAAAATATAATATTATTGTTTTCGCTCTACGAAATTTGACAATTTCTCAGTTTGTGAAACTATCTAGTAAAACTAAAAAATTTATCATTTTTTTTTGTAGTTTTAAAATTGAAAACATTATCAATTTTTTCTTCTTTTTCTTCTTTTTTTCAATATTTTTTTTTTGTCTGTTTGTTGAAATTATATGCTCACACACCATCTGCATAGCATGGGTTGTGTGGCGTTTGACGGTGCACTTTGCACTTTAAGCAAGGAGGTGCTTTCTTATTTGCTCTAGAAAAGCTTGGTAGTGATGACGGACCATCACAACTTGATATGATCAGGTGTGATCAAGGATTACGATCATCTTTTTCATTGAGTGCATCCAGGTCTATAAATAGGCTTGCGATCAGGTCATTCAATTCATTCCAAACCAACAGAATTCAGAGATCAACTCTGAAGTTCATTCTCTCTCTCTCTCTCTCTCTCTCTCTCTATTTTGAGTTTTCAATCAAGAGCTTTTTGTTTTATAATATTTTGTTAATCTGAAAAAACATAATATCATACCTCAATTTTTTTGGCTTTCGTCGAAATTGATTTGTCTTCGTTTGTGCAAACGTAGATAGAAGATACTTAGATCAGTTTCATTGTATCCTGAAGGTGGATTTGCTGGTAACCCCAGTGCACTCCACATGGTGAAAGTAAATACTGTCTTTAGGAAAGCAATATTTGTAATGCAACTCGAAGTGCAAAATTCAACTGTTCGTTTTTGAAGTGACGTCATCAACATCGTTATCCCAAAGACTTTGCACTAAGAGTGGAATGGCGGCGGCTGGGGTGATGGAGTGGTAGTGAGGTGGCGGTGATGGCGGTAATGAAGATGGAGTAACGGTGGTAGCGATAACTGCAGTGACGGTAGTGGAGCGAAGGCATGCTTTAGAAATAGACAGATGGCACGTACTAATAAGGCGGGGAAAGGCAAGTGACATACCCTAGCTATAGAGGGATGATGAGGAGGCACAACCAAGCCAAAGATAGGTGCATGAATTGAGGAGGAGGCTGAGCAGTGCATGTTGCCGTTGCCTTTGCTTTTCAGACTCCATATGACATTTTCCAGCAACCCAGCACATCTCAAATGGTTCCAACTCAAAATAATAAAATAAAAAAATAAAAAAATTGTGGATAGCTTTGTAGGGTCATGGGGGGTGATGAACCTAAAGATAAAGGGCATGGATTGCTCAAAGTGTCCCCTCAGTTTGCCCTCAAGAGGTCAATAAAAAAAGGGGTCATTCTATGAAGATATGCTATTACAAATATTGTAGTTGCCGACACTTTGACCTTAAAATAGGTCAATAAATCATTCTATGCAAATATACTATGTAAATATTACAATCCTTGTTGCCCAATTTTGCACGTTTAAAGGTAGGGCCTAATAGAATAGTGCCCATTTTATGTCATGCCCTTTCAGAACAGTGCCTTTTTTCCCTAATGGAATAGTCCCTTAAAATTCAAAGAAAAAATGTAATGAATTATGAGATTTTGATATGAAATTTACTCAAAACGAGATGTATGATTTTTATTTGGGCTATATTTCGAATGGTTGTGATTTTAAGATATACTTTTTTGAGTATTTTTTTTTAAAATATGTAATATTATTGCGGATAACAATGTTAAGAATATAACACCAAACAATCTTTATAATATTTACATGGAGGACTCATAAGGATATCAATCAACTGCATAGAGTATTAAAACTGTTAAAGTGTTCTCTAACATCAATTAATTTTAAGAGTGTTAGAAATTGGGCGCCCATGTGGCATGGCCCTTTGAGCTTTTTGAGCCTGAACCTCTTGAACCTTATCCATGTAAGTTTGAATTTTAATTCAAACTTATTTGGATAACCATTCAAGATATATATATGTCTATCATATAATTGATATGATAAGATAGATATTTGGTTATATATCAGATATTGAATCAGATATTGAACATACGTATATTAGATACGTTATGGGGTTTTTACCCATAATCTTTTTTCCCAGACTCTCCTCTCTCTCTGACTCTCTCCCAAAAACAACGATCAAGCTATTTGCACTGTGGTTTGTGTGGGTGATATTCACTATTGTAATATCACCCCATTGCTGGGTTGATTGATCAGATTCAGGAAGCACGTGATTTACCCACGAGGTTCTATCGCTAAAAGGTATGATCTAAATATTTTTCATCCGCTACGTATTTACTGTTTTTTTGATTTACATTGGTATCAGAGCCATGTATTGGTTTTTTCGTGCTTTCTTTTATCATGTGTATATTTATATATATATATATATGTACACATCGATACTCATGAATATTTATAAAAGAGAAAGAGATCCAAAATATTTCATTTTTTTATGATTATTAATGTAATTTTTAAGACCATAAATGATTTTATTTCAGAAAATGGAGTCCGGAAGTATAAAAATCGGACCAGAAAACACCCTGGAAGGCGGCGTGTGGGATTCACGCGCCACCTGACGCCGTGACGCGCCGGCAAGCGCCTCCACGCGCTGGCACGCGCCTCCACGCGCTGGCCGCCCTTCCGACGCGCCTGCACGCGCCCTCACGCGCGCGTCAGCCTCGCTGTCCACGCGCGAGCCGTCGGCGCCACGCACGCGCGCCACGTGCCCAGCCGCGTGCCCAGCCGCTTTCTGAGCCGCGAGCCGAGCCGTTTCCCCAGCTGGCTTGGCTGTAAGGCTCTGTTTGTTTTTTTTTTAATTCTGAATCGCGTTAAATAGCCATAATTTTTTCGTTATAGCTTTGTTTTAAGCATGGTTGGTACCGTTAGACTCAGAATTAAATTTTGTATCTTCTGTAAAATTTTGAAAATTTTACGAAAATAAAAAATATTTTTTATGTGTTAATAATTTATTTTTTATGCTTTAAAATGATTCTGGTATTGCATAATTAATTTTCTGGGGTTGAAATTTTTATTGTGGACTTCTGAAATATTTTACTATTTACTGGTATAATTGTTTCAGTTTATCAATTTCTGGATTTTTTATTTCTAATTTTATGTGTGTTTATTAGTTATTCAAAAATTCCAGAAAATTTCAGAAATATTCCAAAAAATTTCAGAATGATATACATTTTAATTATGGCATAATCTGAATATTGTTTCAGTTTATCAATTTCTGGATTTTTTATTTCTAATTTTATGTGTGTTTATTAGTTATTTGAAATTCCAGAAAAATACCAGAAAATTCCAGAAAATTCCAGAAGTGATATACTTTCTGTTATGGCATAATTTGAATATTAAATACAGCATGTTGTTGTTTTTTGCCTAGAATTTCTAAATTGTTGTAATAAGAATAGCATGATTAATTGTTTTTTATTTTAATTCCGTTATTAAATATAACATAGCATGTATTGATTGTGAATCTACATTATAATGCTGTTGTATGGAATTAGAATTTTTTATCATGCTTTTAAACATGCCATAATCAGTGGGAGGTTATTCGGTTTAGAGAAATCTTTGTAGATTAACTCCCGAAAATCAATATTTTGCGCATAAATTAAATTAAATTTTAGATAATTGTCACCTGTGGCGCAAGAGATAATTACGAGCTTAGCGGATTTTCGATCTTGCGACTTGTGTAATATTGTCACTATTTAATTTAGGTTTTTGCGGCAAAATTATATTATGCTAATCAAATTAATCCCAATGCGAATTTCTCTCTAAATTGACTTAACTTATGGAAGTTAATTTGGTTGACCTAGACTTAGTAGAGATGTTCAAATGTGAACAATGTAATCCCATTCTTTAGATGAGCAAAAGTCTTGGAGACTTTAGGTCAAACCTTAATTGAGCCAAAGTAAGGAAAAATGACTCAAAGTCGCCGTGGTTTTGTTGCCTTATTTGGCACAATAAAAACTAATGTGTGCGCTATGGTTAGCGGCATGCTACGTAGTTTTGGTTGGCGAATTTTGGAGTTATAAAATTATTAAGCCCTCAATAGATCTGTATATGATCTTGACTATTGAGCTGCGCGGATTGACTTTGTAATTTGACTTTTAATAATGTTGCATCATTGGATGAAGTAACATTCAAGAGTCACGTCATCAAAGAAATGCGAGCTTAAATAAATTAGTCATTAAAGTGTAAGACGAGTAGCCAGTATGAGCAGTGTTTTGCTCTCTACCCAATTACTGGGAGTGGATGGAGCAAAATTTCATGCACTATAATAGTGTGCGTTGAAATATCACACTAAGTGAAAAGATTAGCGCTTAGAGGCAGCAAAATCTATTAGCATTGCCAACTTGTCTAAGTCTGGACACTTACTGTTTCCACAATTGAGTGTGAGACATGATGAGGTGCTTCTTTGTATTATTCCTTTACTAGGCTAACGTTTTGTTTTGAATAACGTTTACCACTAAGCGCAAACGTTGCAGCATAGTAATGAAATGGTCAAGGCCGACAAGGTTGTTATGACTCTAAGAATTTGACGCATCGCTTGTGAGAGCATTGTGTTGAATTAGACTCTTTAGCCTAATTCCCGCTTAAGTTACTTCAAGAGCTGTCAAAGATTGATAGCTTATTCTCTCCTTCTTGTGGATAGTAGAATTAATTGCAAGTAACTATGAAGCGAGAAATAGATATGGCAAGAGGAGTATCGTCATCTTTCAACTAGATGCATTAAAGTGTATGGAGAATAAAATTGACTTGAAGGTGCAGGGGATTAGCACTTACTAGTTAAATTTGCGACTTAGGCGCACTTGATATCTCCATGACATCCTTTTATGATCTAGTGAATATGAATTAGTCCTGAGTCATTACCTAGTTGGGCCTAAACCTTTTAAACTTATCTTCGAGAACTCACACATTAAGATGATTGGAATTAGTTTATGACATTGGTCATGAATCGGTGGCTTATTATACTTAATCACATTAATGAGATGATGACACGATGGTTTGAGTAGGCCTTCTCGAGCCCACTCGCTTGTGACATCCTGCTCTCATATAAATGTGTAACTTTGTTCACAATGGGTGCACACAAGTAAGTAGGAAAGCCGTAGAAGGTCATTTGTATTGGCGCATTTAGTCCACTATGTTTTTTTTGTGACTAGATATGTGTAAGGGTATGATAGCTAAGCTTCAATCTCGACACATGTATAGATTACGATACGCATCTGAGTCAAGACTATTTGATCTCTCATAAGTCAAAAGTTGTGAGATGATTTTTGACATTGCACATATGAGGTTGAGATCAATCAGAAAATAGCTTTCGAGCTTTTAGTTTTGACCAAGGTGGCGAGTATCTATTTGAGTTATTTTAGAAAACTCTGTGAAGAGAAATGGATACTTAGAAAATTGATTATTCCTAGTACTCAACAACATAATGGTGTAGTAGAGATAAGGAATTAAATATTGTTAATGTTAGGTGGATAATGGCGCAAATTTTTCCCAATTGGGAATTGCACTAGTTTATTGCCTATATCCCTAACTCAGTGCCCTCCATATCAGTTTTTACACTCCATTTTGAGTAATGGGTTAGCAGAGAGCCATCTATGGGCGATCTGTAACCGTTAAGCAGCTTATCTTTATTTTACTTCTCATAAGATTGCGAAGTTAAGACCTAGGGTTCTATAGCGCATTATTGTATGCTGTCATGTAAACCCTCCAGGTCATATGCATATAGGTAAGCAGCTTTGTGGTAGTGTAACTAAGTCACATAAAGTTTTCTTAGTAAAGGTGACGTGAATAGAGTTTTGGAACTCTATAAGATAGAGAATTCTAAGCATAGCGCTTTATGTAGCCTAGTTGAGAATGGAAAGAAATTTCCAATATCCTAGGGACAGTGGGAGCGATGTGCCTACTAATGGATTACTCCATTAGAGAAGAATACTCTACATTCATAGTTGCGTGGTAGCAAATGTGAAAATTTTCCACGTCATCACTGGGTGATTGAGAAGGAAATATTCATGATTGCTCCGCAAGATGATAAAGAGCCTAGGATAATGCCAAAGGCTCTAGTCCCCTGTTTTTAGAAAGTGGATTAATGTTGCGCGGTTTAAGACAAAGTCTTTGAGGATTAACCATTTCTATAATTTGATTGACTTCCCATTATGACGCGAAACTATTCTAAAGTTATGCGTAATTTGGATAGTCATTATTGAGGCATAAGGCTTGCTAGATACTGAAAAGTCGTACCATTGAGGAAAGTGTAGACCATGAGAAGACTTCCTCCTGGGAAGTGAGGTTATTTTAACTTCCTTCTAGGGAGTGAGGTTATTTTGACTTAGGCTATGATTGACATAAGTTCGGAACATTAATTTGTGGACATTGTGACCCAACTTCTCGTTGGAGAATTGGATAAGTAGATCCGTAGGGATTTACCTTATGTTTTTATGATGAAAAGTTAGGAGCGCAAAAAGGTTGCTAGTTCCAATAAATCTTTTACAGCCTAAAATAGTTATCCAAATAGTGGTTCTTAGATTTCGTCAAGCCATGATCGGCAAACGATAATCGATGAAGACCACTGAGGCATGATCAATGGTCCAAAAGAAATTTTTCCTTACTTAGTCATTATAAGCCAGGAATTTATAGGGTTGTCGCCACCTAGGGTGGGCAGTCCTCTATTTTAGATATGATGGACATGGGTGATGTAATTTATATGCTCGGATGTACGATCCTTAGGGATTGTTTTGGGAGAATTCCTATTTTGTCTTTGATGACTTACATAAGGAATATCCTAGAATGATTCTAGATACAAAATTACAAACCCATTGACTTACCTATCGGTAAAAGCCAGAGCCTTAGCTATTAAGTGTATCCTCAGATTGTCTTTGGGAGAAACAAATGACCTATATTCCTTGATCTTTTTCTTTGTGGTGGGATCCTAAAGTACGCTATGTGGGCGTATTCGGCATGATAAGTGTTATCTTTGGTAAATGGTCAACTGAGTTGTTTAGACATTGACCTTGCTCATTAGACTGTGGATAAAATGCTTTACTAGTAGTATATTAATTTGCTCCTTGTAAGATTCAATGCGCTAGTTGGGCGCATCTGCGCTAGTTGGGCGCATCAAGAATGAACGCAAATTGGTCACCAAAACATCTTTAGAGAGGTAATTGTGCAATAGGTAGTGATCTTGAACCACTTTATGTGAGGCGCAAATGGTGAATTTCGTTGTATATGCTTATCGCAAGAGGTGCTGATAAGGCTTATGCTTGGAATCTATAATTGCGCAGACTGTGGTCGTTTTTTAGAAAAATCGATCACTTATTTGTTATGAGATGATGGGATGTTGACACTATTATGATTTGTGTCATAATGATTAGCAGATGATGATGTCAGCAGGCAAGATTGGCTCACTCACACGAGCAATCGCCCTTGGCGCTTGGGAGCGAGCAAGGATGAGACTAGTGGTTTATTTTTGTTTGGAACCAAGAGAGACTAAAATTATCCACTACGCATGTCGCCTTGGTTACAACCAAGATGAGGTCGTGTTAAAGACCAAACATGGATGTTAGTACCCACTTTCCATGTTGTGCCTGTTATGATTAGCCAGATGCGAGATCTCATTTGGCGCCTAGAAGGCGAGCAAACAGAGAATTCGGGTTAGGCGCTAGAAAGCGACTAGACTAATATCTGTACGGTGTATCGAGTATGACGTCACTCTTTTGGAAGAGTTACTCCACCGTAGCATGTATTCATACTACATGTGCTTGGCGACCAAGTAATGAGGTGAGAGAATGGATCCCTGTTTCCTCATCGTGTGAGTCTTACGTGTCATTATTGATATGACTTTTATTGATGTACTCTTTTGTGACTTTTGACTATGTCATAAGGTAAGGGGTTGATGTTCTGCTACTTTGGTATGTTGCCTGCGGTTATGTATGATTCGGCCTTAAGGGACATCACTGGGAAAGCGGTCAATCCTAAACTAAATGGCATGAGTGCAAAGGGAAGATCATCTAGTATTACACCACCACTGTTGTATATTCATTGCCGGCAACTCACATCGCTCTGTATGAGCAGCGGATTGAGTGTGAATATATTGCAAGAATTGAGAGGGTCAAACATGCTCTTTTTGAGGGATTAGAGATGTTTTTTGGACCGGTGTAATTAGATGGGTCTGGGGTATATGAGACACTATTTTTGTTCCTTTTGGGTTGATGTCTCTATGCTGGCTCATTTTGAGTTTCTAGTATAGAGCTCCCACATGCAGGTGTTCTCAGCAGTCGTACGGTGCATTGGCTAGTATGAGATTGTTCATTTTTTGGGAGATTGAGATAGAGATGTGGCAGTGTCATGCCAACTCATGTGCGAGTGGGAGATGTTAGAAATTGGGCGCCCATGTGGCATGGCCCTTTGAGCTTTTTGAGCCTGAACCTCTTGAACCTTATCCATGTAAGTTTGAATTTTAATTCAAACTTATTTGGATAACCATTCAAGATATATATATGTCTATCATATAATTGATATGATAAGATATATATTTGGTTATATATCAGATATTGAATCAGATATTGAACATACGTATATCAGATACGTTATGGAGTTTTTACCCATAATCTTTTTTCCCAGACTCTCCTCTCTTTCTGACTCTCTCCCAAAAACAACGATCAAGCTATTTGCACTGTGGTTTGTGTGGGTGATATTCACTATTGTAATATCACCCCATTGCTGGGTTGATTGATCAGATTCAGGAAGCACGTGATTTACCCATGAGGTTCTATCGCTAAAAGGTATGATCTAAATATTTTTCATCCGCTGCGTATTTACTGTTTTTTGATTTACAAAGAGAAATCGTGAAAGTTCCCAAGATCTTCACAAACATTTTTATCTGTCATCAATCTAATTAATGTTGGCTGAAAGAGAAACAAAAGCCTCATTTGGGATTATTTTAAATATATTTTTTTATTCTTTTGGTCTTTTAGAAAGTTACAATAATTAGTTATTTTTTTGAATGAAAAAGTTAATATGGCATTTGAACTTTTTAACTTATTACAAATAAATTTTAATATTATAATTTTTGATTTTTTTTTATAATTTTTTATAATTTTTTTAATAGATACCAAACAATACTATAGTCTTGAGGAATAAGAATAGATTACCAAAGCTTTGATGATATAACAAAGGAATTTTCTTAAGTGTGCAATTCTTGAGGGTTGAACACCATGTGTCACTTACACAAAAAGTGTAAGTGAAAGGTGAAAACAAAAGCAAGACTGCAAACAGAAAAGATATAAGTGTAAGGCGTAAGTTGCACACCATAACAGGACCGTATGACAAATAGTCTAAAATGTTTAGACACTTATTTTATTGAAAAGTTATTACGTATGAACGCAGATTCATTTCCTGTCTCCCTACTACTACTACTGTAGGGACACTTTCCTCGAGAGCATTGTACACTATTGACAAAAAATTATTTAAAGGGGTCATGTTATTATGTGGTGTTTCTAGGAAATTGATAAAAAATTAATTTTTTTAATTTTTTTTGTGAGTAAAAAATATGAGAGGTGATGTAATTCAAAATAAGTAAAAAGTTAAAAATTGATTTTTTTTTTTACTTCCCAAAAAACTCTTATATATATATATATATATATATATCTATTTTGAGTATGTATCATATCTGTATAAATTATGATATTTACGGTGTTAATTATAATAAATATTATAATTAAATTATTTTTAATTATAATTAAAAATAATAAGAAATTATAATTAAATACTATATAAAAGTATAATTAAAAACCTTTAATCAAAACAATAATTATAATAGGTCATAATTAATATTACAAATTATAACTAATATCACAATAAGTCATAACCAAATCATTATTAACACCCCAATAAGTTATAACAAAAAATCATAAATGTTATAACTTGGACATATAATACACACCCTAAAAAGTGGTATGTATTATAAAATTTCCCCAAAAAAAAAAAAAATTATTTTAGAGCATTGTTTAAATTGATTAATAATAACAGCAATGACAACGACTAGTGAAGCTTCGAATGTGAAATAATTGATAAAATTGTTGGAAGAGACATTCTGTATCTGATAAGATTTTCTTGCACATGGCCTTGTTGAAATGAATTTCAAACCAAAGTTAATATAAAAATGTTTCACATTATTATCACAATATATTCAAGAATGTCGGTTTGTTTCTATCTCCCTCTTTTTCTTTTTCTTTTTCTTTTTATTATAATAATTCAGCATAAGTCACTTAAATTACTCAATTTTTTATTCTTTATATTCACAATAGTAGTGAGGTTAACACACTAACAACTCCAGAATTTTTGTCCACACAATTCAATAAACTTGTACAAATTCTACAAAGAAATTGTTTTAGGCTCTATCAATATACTTTAATAATTTAAGGAAGACAATTTCATTTGATAAACATACTTTTTTTTTTTTTTTGAACAATTTGATAAACATACATTCACTAACATTTTTACAAAGAAAGAAGAATGCCATTGACCAGCTTTTATATTTTGAAATCAATGCATAATTGTCCCATTATCAGTGTTATCAAATAACTCATTTTCAATTTATGTGATTAAGTAATTATTTATCGAAAAAAGCTTGAGACCCCAGTGGGGGTGTTGGGGGTCCTTTGTGATTGGCTGAAAAAACTGTTTTTTTTTTTTTCTTTGTTTTCGGCCATTGGCAGCCCCCCACGTAGAGGTGGGGGTGCTGGGGGTGCCTAAATGCTGGGGGTCTCCAGCATTTCTGTTATTTATCAACTGATCTCATTTGATTGTATAATCAATTATTTTTTTTTATAAATTTTAACACTAAAAAGGCATTTCCATCTTACTAGTAAAAACAATGAGATAGATCATTTGTTCTCAATGTTTCCAATCTTCTTGTTTTAAATAGTTTCTCATGATTAATCTCTCCGACATTGATTTTATGGTGAGAAAGAATTTTAAGATAGGCACATAGGTCATATTTGTTTGGGAGATTAGGGGGTGAGATTGGAGTAGTAGGGAGGTGAGTCCCACTATAACTTGTTTGGTGGCTTCCTTGTGAAGAGGAATTGCTACTCCAAGCGGCTTTCTAATCTCTTTCAGTATGGGGATTAGTTTGGATGAATTTTGAGTGGGATTAAGAAATTTATATAGAAAAAAATTATTTTATATAAAAAAAATTTATATAAAAAATTTTGGTGAATTTTGGGTGGCTTCTTTGAATCTATTTTATATAAAAAATTTATTTTTTATATTTTTTTATAACAAGTACATCTGTTTGTTTTAATATTTGTTTTAGTTATTTTTTAATATAGAAATAATTTATTTATTTTATATAAAAATAATTTAACAATCCCATTACTAATCATCTCCCACACTATTATCAAAACAAACACACTTTTACTTAACCCTTTCACTAACAATCCCTACATTAATAATCTTTTCACTAACAACTATTTTACTAACAATTTTATCCAACCTAATCTATTAAATAAACGAGGCCATAGGGAAGATTGCAAGAAAGATGATTTTTGCATTAAAAAGCTAATTTCATAAGCAAGTTTTCTAAAATTTTTTATTTTGACTATGTAGTGGGTTTAATTTTAATTAAAAATATAAATAGCTATTTTAAAAAAATAAAAAATGAAATTAGTAGCGTCAATTAACATCACAACTCTGTAGGTAGGGTAGCCCCTGATTCACTTTCACAACTCTGTAGGTAGGGTAGCCCCTGATTCCATACCAAGTGATTGCATAGAGCCTAGCATCTTACAAATGTGTAGTTCACTCATCCATACAATT
This sequence comes from Camellia oleifera, assembly GCA_022316695.1. Taxonomy (NCBI): domain Eukaryota; kingdom Viridiplantae; phylum Streptophyta; class Magnoliopsida; order Ericales; family Theaceae; genus Camellia; species Camellia oleifera. Next base: position 59,159,993 of record CM039319.1, read on the forward strand.
TTTTTTTTTTTTTTTTTTTTTTTTTTTTTTTTTTTTTGAAGATAGTGATGCTAGAGACCTCTAATTTAGAGGCTCCAAACATACTTTTAATAAGGTAAAAAAGAAAAAAAATAAAAAATAAACAAACAGACACAGCACTGATAGTGACAGTGGATGGCATCTCTAATTAGAGGTCCCAAGCACTTTTGTTTTGAAAATTTATTGTATTTGAAATTTTGTACAAGTTGAAAAATTAAGAAAAACACATCAAAAACTTAAAAAAGTTCTTTGCAGTCTTCAACTGGAGAAAAATGAAGAAAATGACTAAAAAAAATCAAAAATTCCTTTGCAATCTTCAACAAATGGTTTGGAAGAGTGATAAAAGTCCTATTTATAGGTGTTTAGGATAGGTTTCAAATTTTGGAATTGAATAAGAATATAAGTTATAACTTGATGAAATGAGGTCCAAACTTGAATTTTTGGAATCAAATTTGCACAAAAAATAAATATAAAAAAAAAAATATTCATTTTTTAAAGTTTTCAAGCATCCATGTATTTTACTCTCTCCATGGTAAATGTATAACTCCACAAACAAACACATCATGAGAATTAGTTCTAGTTTGGTGTATTGTTATTTTTAGGATAAATTACACTCACCTACCTGAGGTTTGGAAAAATTATAATTAACTCCACATTTTTTACGTAATTATAATAATATCCTTTTTAGTAAGGTTAAAGTGACCGAAACTAATACATATGGTAGGTAGATACAAACTAAATAAAAATAAATAAATATTTTGGTATAAAAAATATGATAATATTATTTTGTTCATTTATATGACTAACGAATTATTGATGAAAAAATATCTAATTATTATGTGAATTAAAAATTCAAAGGAGACTTGTGTAGTTATATTAAAATTTTAGGATTAACGGTATTTTTTCTAAACCTCCGGAGAGAGGTGAGTATAATTTGTTCTATTTTCTATTGTAATTCCAAGGTTGCACTATTGAGTTATCCTGCTATTTCAAAATCTCCCATAAAGTGACATGTCATTTTTGCACATTTTATTTTATCCCTACTTCGTAGAGAATTATGTTGCAAAAATTAAAATCTTACTTGGCTTCGGAAAAAAAAATAAAAATAAAAAAGAAGAAAACAAAACAAACAAACAAACAGAAAGAGATAAGTTTGGAAAAAAATTCATCCTGTCCCATGAATTTAGAATAATTACACTTTGGTCCCTTGAAATTTTAATTCACATACTAGTTTGCTCTATTTTCATAAGTTATTTGTTAGTGCATATATGGAAAAAAAAAATGATATTATTATTTCTTTTATACTGAAATATCTATTTTACTATCAATTATCTTTGTATCTACACCTCATTTGCATTAGTTCTAGTCACTTTAACTTTAGTAAAAGGAAAATGTAATTTTGGATTGTTTTGGAAAGTTAGCAAAAAAACTAACGTTTTAGCTTTTTTAGTTTATTTTGTCTTTTTATGGGTAAATTATGTGAGAGGTGATATGACCCAAAATAGGTAAAAAATTGGAAGCTAGGTTTTTACCAGTTTTCCAAAAACTCCATAAGTCAAACTTTAGAAACTTATTGTATTTTTTGTAAACTTAAAGGTGGTCTATGTAATTTACCTTTAAAATAATGTTTCGAGTTTCGTCTAAAACACTTCCAAGAGATTCTCCAAAAAATTAGAACTCTTAAGGCTTTGCTTTCACTATGAGCATCATTTAATTTTGAAGAACTTTTCTTATTAATTATCTTTGGTATATGGATAAGCTTTTTCCTTGGAATATGATTGAAAGGGATACTAAAGTGGAATTTATTTTGAAAAAGTAAAACTGTTTTTACTTCAAAAGTACTAGTGACCTAAGTGTAAGCATATATATCTCTCTTGTTCAACAAAAAAAGAAAAAAAAGAAGAAAAAGAAAAAAAGCAGGTATATCTCTCCCCTCTCGATTCCATGTGATATAAACATGTAATATAGGTGCATGAATCCCATTTGTTGAGTTTGAGGTATGAATCTGGATTTGCTGAATTTTTTTGATATATGAGTGTCTAAACCAATTTGTATGCATCTCGAGTAATCTTAAAATTTTAAACTTAATCACCTAGCAAACCTCCAGTGACCTTCTAAGATAACTCGAATTCGAGATTTTGATTTTTACTCGATGTACCCCGACAAAAATTAAGTCAGCCCGATAACTGTAACTTATTTAATTTTCTCTAAAAAAATAGACAATAATTATATTTTAAAAAATAAATCATATATTTTTTCAATGACAAACACAATAAATTAAACAAATTATAGTTATCGGATCGACCTAACTTTTTTTTAAAAAAAATACACGAAGTACCCGACAAATAAACAATTCAGATCATCAAAACAGGGTTCGTAGTGGCCCCACAGGTCCAAACAACACCCTCCAATCCAAAATTTGAACTGAAGGGCATATTTCTCCAAAAATTTTAACTTGTGCTAACTTAAAAAATAACCACATAGTCTCTCTCCAACAACTACCTATTCTCCTCTTTTATTTTTCTCATTCTCCCTCTTTTTTTATACAGGCCTTGTGTCTTTCCTTCCTTGACAAACAAGTGAGATCTTTTCAACCTCATTGTTGAAGTTGGAATCCTAAATTCAACACATCCAAATTGGTAAGTACTATGTTCTTATGGTTTTAGTAGTAATTCATTAAATAAATTGAGTGGCAGAATTGAATTTCGGACAATAAAGAGTATCCTATCAAGATAGTTTCACACACTCACACCCCCTATTTTATGAACTTTTAGACTCGAGCTTGAATTCTTATTTTAAATACTAAAATACGCTTGTTTGTATATTGAGCATATTCCTATATATTTTTAAGAAACAAGTGATGCATTTCTTCATAAAATTGTGCTTAATTTCAATGTTGTATCAGGCCTTGTTTGGGAAGACTAAATAAGTGTACTTTTTGTCTTTTTTGACTAAAAAAATGAGGTTGAAAATATGGATGTTTGGGTTAACTTTTTGACTTTTTATAGAAAAATGTGTAATAAAAAATTATAAAAATTGGTTTTTAGAGAAAAATTTGAATTGGGAGTTGTGCAGCCGTAATTGTTGACTTTTGGTGAATAGTGTTAACTTTTTAACTTTTTGAGTAACTTTTTAACTTTTTGGATTATTTGGGATATCCCAAACTTAGCCCTAGCGCCAAACAAATAGGATTTGATATGGCAAAAGATAATTTTTCCCTTGGCGCATATAATGAATGAACAATATACATTGTTTGTCTTCACTTTGAAATTAATAGACATTTGCTAGTGTGGATGGACAAAGCTGAAGGGTTAGATTTTAATTGGCTCGAGGGACGACTTGTCTTGAATGACGTGGTGCATTTGCAAATGTCAATATTTTTTCTAATTTTCAAACCTCCTTTCTAATCGTGTCACAAAAGTTTTTGCACTTGAATTGAAGGTTAAAATTAAAATTAAAAAAAGTGCTAAATATTATTTGTGCATTAATTTAAACATTTATAAATAAGTGTAAATATGTGCTGTCAATTTAGTCAGATTTATCCAACTGTTCGTTATTTCTTCCTTCAGTCATCTCTCTTTAGAGTTTAATCATGAAAATGTCTATTTTTTTGCCTACTATCCTTCATCGTCTTCGAAGGTATTATATTTGAAACGCGAATACTGGATAACAAAAAAAAAAGAAAAAAAAGTGTTTATTGAAGGGATTTATTAGAAATTTTATGAGGAAAAAAATATATTGTACGAGTCTTAAAAAATTTGACTCTTTTTTTATAGTCTGCAAAGGAAGTCACACAAAGGTCAGATCTATATTTTTACATGACCTAAAAAATACAGTGGCTGCAAATTTTACATATGGTAATCCTATTAAAAAAAAACAAAAAATAAAAACAAAATAAGAAAAGTAACCATCTTTAATGTTGGTTCAAGCTTTAAATTTGATTGAAGCTTTAACTTTCCTGTATAATTAAGTTGAGCCCACATTAAAAGTGCCCTTTCAACTAGGAATAGTTTTAGGCCCAACTTAAATTAGATGTTGGTTGATGACCTATTTAGCTTTTGGGTTAAAGTGTTGTGGTTGTGGGGCATTGTATTTGAACCCCAAAATATCTGAGTACGCTCAATTCAAATTCATAAATTTTAATTCATATTATATTTTAATGTGATTTTATTAATAAGGACAATACATATTAAATCATAAAATAAAATATTTTTTTTTCTCATGGTACATCTTAATCAATTATTTCTATTCAAATCTCTATATTTTTTTTCCCAAGAGATCAAAGTTATTTTCCCTTCTTCTTTTTCTTCCTCCTCCTCCTCCTCCTCTTCACTCTAAAATTCCAATCCACTCCACCAAAACTCACAATTATCATAAATATCATTGTTTTTTTTATTATTTTGAAACCCTAAACCCTAGAAGAAAATTTAAACAAAATCAAACAATAAATGAGAGTGATAATCAAAATAATGTATAGCTTCTCCAAATTTGAAACGATTTACGTATTCAATTGAATATGAAACAATTTAAAGTTAAGCCATACAACCTCTATATCTTTTTAAACTATTTTTCAAAATTAATACACTTTTAGATGATCATATAATTTGACTTTTCTTAGTTCAAACTTAGCTTCAAGCTTTGATACAGAAGTTTTGATAGAATTAAAAAAAAAAAAAGATTCTATCACAAGTTATTAATAACAATCCCAATTTACCCACCAAGTTGTGTTTGGATTTTCGATTTGTTTTCACTTTTCTATTTTTACAAATCCAAAATCCAAACAATTGAATAATGAACAATTTACAAACTGTTTTTCAATGCTAAAACCTAGATGATCACCATAGGGGTCCTAATAATCTATATTCACTTTTTCTTCAAAATAATAATAATAATAATAATAATAATAATAATAATAAGAAACAAATAATTAATTAATTAAAAAAAAAAGATTGCCTAGTTGGATTGTCTTTGCTAACAATAATCCCTGGATTGATCACATTATCGTCTCTCCATTGAAGATATGCTTTGATGGCCAGTTTGACATTTTTTTTAAAAAAAAATATTTATTATTTATTATTTGGGTTTAGGGTAATTTGGGAAATATGATAAGGTGTACTGAGACCAATATAAAATTTTAAATAATTAAACAGGGTGTACTTAGAAATTGGGAGTACTTAATCATTTTTTGGGTGTAAATAGAATCCCCAAGTGTTGTTAATTATACTTTACCTCTATGTTTAAGGGGAAATTTTTTTATGAAAACCCTTTACATTTATTTTAATTTGTGATATTAAATTAATTGTTGCATATGTTGAATCCGAACACAACGATTTACACAAAAGTAAATTTTTACTTTGATACAAAGATACCTTGAAATATGCAAAGCAAACTCTCAAACTCACACTTGAGCACTTCACTCCACTTCTTATTATTGTTTCTTCCAAATGAGGTCACTTTCTTTATATAGCCATCCACCTTCTTAATGGATGGCTAAGATTGTTTTGATCTAAGGATTATTATTAAATCTCTAGAATATTGTAACATACACTCGTATTTTTCACTATATTTTAGAACTCTTTAAACTATTTTAGTATATAGTAAAACTTTTTATAATTTTTTAAAATATTTTAGAACCTTCTAGATTTCTCCAATATTTCGGAACCTTCTAGGATGTTTTAGAATCTTTCGGATCTTTTCAAAACTTTTCGGAGTTTTCTAGATCTTTTCAAATTTTTTTTAAATTATTCAACATGTATAGTTGATTGTCTGAATAATTCCAGATGATGAAAATTTGATTAGTGTCACAAATGAAAATGCAAAAGATTTCATTTTAATGATCTCTTTTATTGTTTTAATTTTCATTGATGAGAATAATAAGTCTTTTATAGCATTGATTAATCTCTGAACACATCTAATAAATACTTTTATTTATTTTTTCTCTGTCTAAATGATATAATTTAAGCATACATCACAATAAGTATGAAATTTTTTCATGTGTATATATATAATTCATAAAATATATATTATATTATATATACATGTGTAATTGTGCATATAATAAAAAAATTTGTTTGCCATTTGGCCTCGTCGGTGCTAAATCTTTCATTTTTGATTTCAGCCTTTTCTCATAGATGCAATAGTAATGCAATGGATCAAAAAAAAAAAAAAAAATCATTTTAAAATCATTGTCAGTCGACTGGCCTCGATCTTATACTTTTTCCATCAGCCGACTAGTGGCCGACTAGTTGGCCGACTATAATTATGAGGCGGTTTTTGTAATACATTTTTTGGGATTAGTAGCATTTTTAAAGACAAAATGTGTCGTCCAATGTTTAAAAAGGAATATACTTGGGCCAGGCATTGCTAGACTAGTCACTGTGCTATAGGCATATCACAATAAGGATCCTGTTGACTGTCCTTGGTGATTTTGGATTGGAATGCTCTATGTTTTTTGAGAAGTTTATATTCCATACAACAATGATGTCCATTCCCAATAAAATAAATAAATAAATAAATTAAAAAACTCAATTTTTTTTTAACAAAATTATAAAATTTAAAATGTGTAGTTTAAATTCATCCTTAATATAACTCAAACTATACTAAATTTAAATGTACAACATACATTTAAACTATGAGTTTTTTTAGATTATGTAGTATTTATATGTAATATTATAATTAATAATTGGCACATTTTTTCATTTAAAAAAAAAATCATATTGCAACATGATTCTCACGTGTGGATTGCTCAGTTGATTGGCCACCGACAACCAGTTAGGGACCCACTAAAGATAAGAACTTGTTGATCGAAAATGGGAATTTAATTATGTGGAGCTCATATAGAGTTCATACATTTTTTATGTATTTATTTTTCCTTTTTATAATATTTTGTTTGGAAGCATACATTTTTGGACACACAATTTTAACATCCCAATTTATATACAAAACAATTGCATTATTGAGAAGGAAGGTTTTTTTAGTGTTTTTTTGATTTTCTGATTAAAATATGAGATTAAAAAAATTAAAATATTTTTACTGATTTTTTGATTTTTTTTTTTAAATTTTAAAAAGATGTATAAAAAGTAGAGTGAAAGAAAAAAAAAAAAGACTTTTGAGAATTTGTTAACTTTTAAACTATTTTAGAGGGTTGCTAAATAATCCGTCTCATAAGGAAGTCTAAGGCTTGTCCGATCAAGTTTCAGCTCAACTAAAGTTTGACCCAAGTTTGAGAACGGGCCCACTTGTCTTGATCTAGAAATTATATGGGCTGGCCTTGGGCCACGTTATGGTCTTCATGGCCCAACTCAATGGACTTTTTTGTCTTTCTCCCTCTATTTTTATCTTTATTTATTTATTTATTTTTTTTGGGTATGTATACAATTTTGGTAAAACAATGAGATTGAAATTGAGAAACTAAGATAGTGTTTGGTAGAACTCTCTAAATATGATTTGAGAATAAGAGTTATATTTTGAGTTTATGAGTTTTGGAATTATGATTTGAGTGTGAAAAATTTATTTGCTGAATGAGTTTTGAATTGAGGGAGGAATTTTTGATGTGATAAATGATATTTGATTAAAAAACTTACAACTTATAACCAAATACACAACTCAAAATTTTATTAAAGCTCATAAAAATTTTAAAAAATTTAGAAAATATTTTTTTATTGAATATATAAAAATTAACATGTGTCAATTGCAAAAAAAAAAAAAAAATAATAATAATAAAAAAATTGCACTGTTCCGGTCAACCGGCCGAACAACTGGTGGGACGTCCGGTTAGTCCAAATTTTCCTGCCTTCAACCGAGTTTGAAAGTTGCAAACAAATACCACGTGAGAACTAATGACTGGAACTAAAGTTCCGAAACTCTACCAAATAGAACTATATTTCCATGAGATTAAAAATGCATACAACTTGATAACATAATTATAATGAATGTAATTATGTATTTCAATAAATAGAGAACTTTGTATGATTCAAAATTGTAATGTACTGCAAAATTTCGTATTATAATTTCTTTATTTTTCCAACTTGTTTTGAATTTAACAAAAAAATCCGAATAAAAGCCCAATTAAAACCTATATGAGCTACGCCATTGCCTGTACGCCATCGGCTGGCCGATGAAAGCCCATGGGCCTGAATCAAGCCTAGGCTTTTAGCACCGACCTAGCCCATTGCTGGCTTAGAGCATCACCTACTTTAATTTTGGTAGCACGTGGTGCTCCATATATATTAGAATAATTTTTGGGACCTTTTATTTTTTGGGAGGTTTGATGACCTCCAACTTAATTTTGATCCTTGATGTGTGTACAGGGTCCATTCATGTATGTGTAGATCCTATATTATGAGTAGTTAAGATAAGAGTGAGAGTTGTGGGGGTCATGTATGCGTGAGAGTCTCTATCATAATTAAATATATTATCGATTAGTACTGGAGGTGAAATAGAAATGATAGAGACCCCCTTTTTCCTTCACCCCACAACCTCCACAGACGCATGTCAGTGAGTGATAGGAGAAAAAAAAAGCTAAAAATAAAAAGCAAAAAGTTGGCCAATCCCAATACATTGGGGGTGGCGAGGGTCAAGAAAAAAACGGGTCTCAATATTTTTCCGGAGGCGAAATTTATAATTTTGTATTGAATAATTGAAAAATATGAAGGGGTATTGTGGTCTGTGATTGGCCAAGGATAAAGTCATGTGGTGTTCTTGGACCAATCAATAATTTTTTGTGTCTGACTAGTTATTTTGTGGTTTAGGATTATTGTTCCATATCAATAGATACTTGACACTCATCAATTTGTATCCTAACAACTTAATAAAAAATATTAAGTCATACAATTTCAACCAATCATATTAAATTGCGACACCATGAGATATTGGCCCCGTTTGGTGGAGCTGTGGAAAGTGATTATAACTTATAGCTTAACAGTTTATAGCTTATAACTGTGAACATAAGCTGATTTTTGACTTATAAATTAAGCTTCCTCTCCCCCACTCAAAGAATAAGTTGATTTTTGACTTATAAAAAGTTATAAGGTATATTGTTAAGCTGAACCAAACACATCAAAATGATTTAAATTAAGCTAAAAACTAAAATAAGTTAGAAATAAGCTCTACAAAACAGGGCCATTACCCTAAGACCATTACATAATTTTTCCGTATGTCATCATCCAAACCAAATTTTGATAATCATGATAATTACATATTCTCATCGTATTTGTTTTCAAATAAAATGGCCTTATATTCTCAAATGATTTAGGTTTCTCTCTTATTAAAATCTTAATATAAAAGAATTTGAGGGGTTTATAGAGCATAGCACATGTTTCATTTTAATTATTTAAACCCTTCATTTTTTAGGACTCGTTGAATAGAATATTCATCCAAAAAATAAAGATGATCAGACATCAATAACTATATGTTTGAATCAAATTTGTATTATAAAAAATGAATAATTATTCTTACAATTATATTTGTCGTCAATTTTTTTTAAAAAAATAAATATTAATCAAATATATAACTATCGATATTCAATCATATTAATTCTTTGCATGAATGTTTTACTGAATGAGTCTAAAAAAGTAAACAACTTAAATCACTGAAATAGGTTTTAAAATGGACTTTGTAGATGGTCAGAAATTAAGCCCCAAACTAAGTATGGACCTAAGCACTGAGGTCGCCCCAAAGAGATGACCAGGGATAAAAAAGGAGCATGGGCCAAAGCCTAAGGGAAGTGGGCCAACAGTGGGCTAAGGCAAGTCCGATCCATCAGGGCTCCAGATGGACTCCATGAAGAAAAATGCCCAAGTCAAGTTGTAGAGGCAACATCTGCAACAGTGAAGTTGCGAAGGGAACATGTGCAGCTGCAAAGTTGTTGAGGCACTTTGCTTCAGTGCCGCCATTCCTGATAACTACAGTTCCGCCGCCATCTGAAGTTCCTGAGGGAAAGAGAAAGCCAACGCAACTAAGTTGTAAAGGCAACACTCACGACGGCCAAGTTGCGGAGGCACTTTGTCTCAGCGCTGCCATTCCAAGTATTTTTGGGACCACCACCATTCCAAGTAATGTCGGTGCCACAACCATCTGAAGTTGCTGAGGAAAGGAGAAAAACGAAGTAACTAAGTTGCAGAGGCAATACTTGCAGTGCCCAAGTTACGGAGGCATTCTGTCGGCGCCGCTATCTATAATATCTTTGATCCTGCCGTTTGAACTTGCCACGAGAAATGACTACCATAGCAACTACTACCGCAACAACTAAGTTGCAGAGGGAATATCCTGCCAAGGTGATAGCAGCCTTTGAGAGAGGCCTCCCTCTACAAGTAAAGGCTAATGCTTAGCGCTGATAGCAAGCCCCAAGGCATCACTAGCCTAGGGCTAATAGCAAGCCCTAAAGTTTATTAACCTGGCGCTGATAGCAGGTCCAGAGATACCAGTTTACCATAGCAATCCTGCGAAGATGGGAGCAGGGTAGCCTGAACATAAGGGACTCCTTTTCCATTACCCAAGTCATAGACCTGCCTTAGTTGCACAGGCAGGACTAAGGAAGTCCCCTTGGGCTTGGTACTAAGGCACAGCATGGCTGATAGCAGGCTTGGCTGGGGCCTTCGCCTTGAGAAGCTAGGGAGTTTGTGGTTAGGTGGCTAAGGGTGGAGGTTTCGCTGAGGTGAACACGAACGTGGCTGATAGCAGGCTATGGAGTCCTGAGAATGCATATACTAGTCAAATAGAATTGAGAAGGCAAGTGCAGCGGCATGGTTCGCTGCTACAAGTGCACTTGTTGAGGTTCAAGCTGAGAAAGCAATTGTAGAGGTAAGCACTCCTGCTGCAACTACACTTGCTGAGGCTCAAAAGGGAGTTGCAGTGCCAAACACTCTCGTCGCAACTACACTTGACGAGGTTCAAAAGAGTAGTTGTGGAGGCAAACAGATAGTACACAGTACATGCAGAGGGACACGTGGCACCTTTAGCCTGGTGGCTCAAGGTAGAATATTTCATGTGATTCTCTAGGACACATGTCTTTTCTCTATTTGGTCACTTGGTGTCTTCTTGGCACCAAGGAAAAGCCTATAAATAGGACTGATTTCCCAATGTTCAACATGGAGGAATTTTGGTGATTTGGGAGAGATGCTATCCATTTTGGCATTGTCATTGTCTTCTTTTTGAGCTACCTACTTCACCCTCACCCAACTACACACTCTCTAACTCCCATACAGTTGCTGCTACACATTCTCTAGCCACTTCCGTCGTTATTGGACCATGAACATAGTTTTACCTCTCTAATCACTTTCCTAACCTTGAACCCCCCTACAGACTTATCAAGTCCAAACTCTCTCAAATTGAGATAACAACTTAAAAAAAACCAAACTCCAAACATTTCAAATCATATACGTTTATTTTGTTTTTGACAAACAATTATAATAAAATCATATCAATCTAAATTTATTATGAAAAGTTAATAGATAAATCATCAAAATAAAAGTGGTAGACACATGGAATTAATACACCCAATGTTGCTATGAAATCTATTTTAATAAAGCCATATATTCATCAAAATAAGTTGCGAAAATTGCGATGGGTTGAAAAATTTAGATGCTATGGCCATTGGAATTGTCATTTAATAAAAACTAGACCCTTATGACAGAATTATGAGGGCGAGCCTCCTAGTTTTCATATTTTATCTTACTTTTTAAAATCACAAAACAACTTAATCATTAATATTGAAAAACTAGCAGTACAAAATTAGTCATTTGTGTTAAGGACAACTTTGTTACTAATACACAAACAAAAGTACAAAATTTATCGTCAAAAAGTCTCAATTTCAAAAATTCTAATAAAAATAATATCTCATTTTAATATTAAACACGAAATCTTAAAAATATTGAGACCGCTATTGTTAGAGAACACTTCTATCAATGAATTTTCATTGGTGATTAATCCATATGACCCTAGCTACTTGGCTCTGTATTTTTATTTTTATTTATTTGTTCTTTTTTTCCTTTTAACAAAATTATTAGACTTTTGATTTTTTACCCATTTTCTCTCCTTTTAGAGGAAAGCTTACAGACATTTTAAAACTATATTTAAATTATGAATTTGAGTAAGATAAAATGTGGATAAAATATAAGTACATTTCAACTATGATTGCAGGCTCAAGTTAAGATAAATTTAAGTATATGTACTGTGTAATTAAAGTCATATTTGAATCATAAATTTTGATAATTTTTTTTTTTAAAAAATAAAAGAAAAAAAATAGGTGAAATATACTTAAAATTTCATTTGCATTTTATCCACCTTCTTTCCTATGTAAATTTATAATCCAAATATAACTTTAATTACATTGTACACACTTGAATTTATTCTAAATTGAACTGACAATCATAAAATTATTTTACAACGCCTTTTTAACCCATTTTTGTTGGCTTTAAAAAGCCTATAGAAAAATTTGAAACTAAAGCCGCAGCGTTAGATATTCATCTGAAAAAGTGGCTCTTCAATGGACTTTTACTGTGCAAAAAATTTCAAATAATAGCTTGCCATAGGGTATGCCTCCTAAATTATAAAAACATATAAATGAGTTTCATAAATTATTAAAAAATATTACTCTAACTCTCTAAATAATGAGAGTATGCAAATAGATCTACTAAACTATTGAGAACTATCATGTTACCTCTTAAATTATAAAAATGTACAAATGAACTCCCTAAACTATAAAACGTACAAATGAATTCCTTAAACTACAAAATTATACAAATTGAAACCCCTAATAGAAGGAGCCACACACCAATAATTTAAGGGATCCATTTGTATACTTCTATAATTTCAGGAACAAAGTGATACTTGTTAATAATTTAAGAGTTCATTTGTACGTTTTTATAAATCAAAATGATATTTCTCAATAGTTTAAAGAGCCTCATGTAAATAACTCCACCCAAAAAAAAAAAAATAAAAATAAAAAAAATAAAAAATAAAATAAAAAAAGGTTCTTAAACCAAAAAACTGGCTTTTAAAGGAAACTTCTTACGACACCAACAAAACATCCCAGCAATTGGGAAATCAGTACTTTCTGGAAAATCACTCTCTTCTTCAATATTGTTTTGCTTACTGTCCAGGAGGTACAGAAAATAAAACAAAAAACAATAAAAATTCCAAACCATTCTAATGCATTCAAACTTAGTTTGCTTATATTTCATTCAATCTCCAATGAGTTTCAATCAAGTCGAGCTTGAGTATTTCGATTTTCTATAACCATTCTACAGTGAATATAAGCTTAACGAAAGTTGAGTTTAAGCTGAGTTCAAAAAATTAACGCGCGTCAAAATGTGTTCAAAACTTGATTTATACAGATAACAAGCTGAACACATGTAGCACGAGAACACCACAAATAATTAGAAGAAAAAACTCATGAAATACAAGTTCATTAGGTTGTCAACCTTTCTCGGTTTCCCATATCAAAGGTGAAAAAGAATACATTTTGAGACAAAAAGTTCTGTACTCGTATAGGAAAAGAAGTGGAATGCTTTGTCATGCAAGTCTCTTCTTGCTCCAATGCATTTGATGATGTGAACTACCCAAACTTTGTCTCATAATGATACACACCTTGATATTTAAATCAGAAATCATAGAAACATGAATGATTAAAATTACATAATGCCTTCATGTTTTTATTTCTTCCTAAACAAACCAAGCTCAAGCAAATATATATATATATTTAAAAAATTATAAGATGCAATAACATATTGTGGTTCTCAAGGAATTACAATGATGTTTTCCACCTTGCACCAGTATTCACAAGCTTGGTGTAGACATTCTTAAAATCTTCAAAGAACAAATTCTGGTTATTGGCATACTTGGAAATCCACCTGTGCAAAGGAAAATATTTACATGCACAATAGTAAGCAAATTGAGAATAAGATTGCTATTTGTCAGATTATGTTAATTTGCATCAACTGACACAGACCAGAATGCAAATATATAATCCAATTACATTTGTTGGGTCAATCAGCATGAGACTTGTACAGCAAATTAACAATCCTTTTGGACTTCAAAGCAATTGAGTAAGGGAGAACCTCAAAACTAATTTTTCAATTGCAAAATATTTTACAAAAACGCATGCTGTATTTAATTAAGGCAGAGAAGAAGTCACCTGATCAATACGAAGAATAACCCATCATCATTCAAATCATATAAAATTTGACAAGAATCATACAATTATTCTTCAATTACAGCAAAATCTAGGCTACAAAGAATTTCATGAAGCTTGAGTTATAATGATACTAGTAAACATGTCACAAAATTTTATTGCAGTGAAGCTGAAAATACTAATTGCCATTTCTCTATAGTTTGGGTCATGAGTAAAGGCAGTTAAAAAAGGGTTCAGAAAATGACAAACCTTAAGCATTCATCATCCTCAACAAGTGCACGATCTGAAGGAAGACCAATCATACTTGACATACCAGCTGCATAGATCAATGACAAGTGAAGAATCTGTAAGAAGACATATAACTAGGTCTAGACCGCACTGACTGACTGAGAAAATTTAATAATGAGATGTAAGTTGACAAATACAATAAGACCCAGATTATGTCAATCACCTGAGGACAACCACGGCTTCCCTAAAAGAATTTTGAAGTATGAATTATCAAAGACAGTTGGGTTTCCAAAACCTTTACTTCCAATAGTATGAGCCCCGGATAATGCAACAAGTTCTTGTGTTCTGCCAAGACAATGCAACGAGGCCATGAATTTTGTAGAAAGCTATCAATCATGATGTACATATGGCCAAACATGCCTAACAAATATAACTCATACATTTATTGACTAGAATACTGCTTTAACTAGTTTATAGCTTCCAAAATTTCCCAGGTCTTGTTAACTGAGGGCAACCAATTGACATTGTTCGTGGTTAAGGTTCCCTAGCCCAAGAGGCTATATCATCTCAAACAATTTCCCCTCATCTTATCTTCTATTGGTGTGAGTTCAAACTTCTTCATAATAGATTTATTTCTCGGTTTATCTTTTCTGCCACTTTCCTAAAAGCAGTTGGTTCTAAGTAACCAACACCCAAACCCTAGGCTGCCCTCCTGCAAAGAACACAAACCTCCCAATCCACCAAGTAGTATCCAAATTGTTCCCTCACATCACCCCAGTTAAATGTAACCACAATCAAATCTACAATAAATATCAATTTATTGTTGTGCCATCACTGTGTCTTATGTTTTTTATTTTTTGAAAATTCCTGTATCGGTATGTCAGTATGCCATATCTTTCATGTGTTTGTATATGTGCTTCTCAAGTTGTTCCTGAATCCTATACCCATCCCATCTCCCCATCATTATATCCTGAAATCCTCCAGCCAAATTTTCCGTACTGATTGGCACCTTGCCACTGTGAAGTCCCCCACTATCCAACAGAAGACACGTGATCTAACATGACGTTTTGGAGCATAGACTTCAATACATCCAACAAGTGCTCCCCTTGAATAGAAGCCACCGAAGAACATATCAATAATCCTATATAAAGATGAAGCGTTGTGAACTTGTAGATGTTTGACCAAGTAAGTTGCCCTCTTCTAAGAGGAAAATCCATCAAGTTGCTAAATTTCAATAAATTCAGAACATTCTTTCGTGGCCCCTGATATATTTTGACATCTAGCCCTTTCAGATGGAACTGAATAACAATGAAGACCGAATTGATGCATCATGGAACATCCCACCTCACCTGTATGTCACCTAACTCCACTCGAAGGTCCTCTGTATCCAAATCATCAATAGGTTTATACCATCCTCAGTCTTGAGAAGGGCCAGTAAAATCAAAATAACATCTGAAATCATGTATGAGACTTTGAGCCTCTGTATCCAAATCATCAATAGGTCTATACACTCCGGAGACTTGAGAAGCGCCAGCCAAATAAAAATAACATCTGAAATAATGTAGACAGTATGCACTCTCAATGACATCATCTATCCTTTTATGTATATATAAAGAAGTTACCTACTTAATATTTAGTGCACAATGACTATGTAAGATATTAAGCAACTGCATTGACATGCCCAAGTTCCTTATCCATTTTAAAATGATGAGGATTGGTCCATTTCAGAAAGAAACTAGGAAAAACTAAATTATTCAGGACTTGCAGCCAAGTCTTTTCTATCAACTCAAGTAACAAAAAAGAATAGTAATTGCATGGGTGATTAAAAGACTACATTTTAATATCTAAAATGACATTAATCAAAGACAAAGAAGGATAGTGAGAAACAAAAGAGGAACGCTTGATCACTGAACATAATATTCAAGAGTCAAAAGTTCTGCAATGGGAATATGCCATATGGGTGCAATGGGAATATGCCATATGGATTTAAAAACATCAGGGGCACTAACAGTTTTTGGAGAATTTATGAAACATAAAGATAAAGACTCCAATAAACAGTTTATTCATCAAGCAATCAAATAGAAAAATACTGTGTCCACTATTTAAACTCACGTGAAGCCTTTTCTTTGAAAACACTGTTTCAGGCCAGAAGCATCCAATGATTCTTGAGGAAGTTTCCCTTCAGGATCAGGGACCCTGTAAAGCAGAATTATAATTAATAATTAGGCTGACAGTTCTTCAGCAGCTACTGTTCAAATTTTAAAAGTAGGCAGAAACTAATGGACACTGGACAACTAAGATCCAAAGCATCTCGAACGCTTAATTGAAAGCTGAAGCTTGAGGATTTTAGCATTAATTGACCAAAGAAACCAGTTTTGCTCAGTCTAAGCAAATCTGATTCTATATCATATTTAGCAAAAGTTTAGCCCTTTACATGGAATCCAATCTCCCTAACTGAACTGGAATCCTTGGACCTCCACAAACAGAAACAGCTTCAGCTCCTGCCACGGCAATCATGTCTGCCCATGATACTAATATAGAAACAAGCCACAAAGAGTTAGGATATACCAAAACATCTAATCTATACATTTACAATTGCACCAAGCAACAGCCCGTGAAACATAAATCTGATGAAGTTTAAAATACTTTCAACAATTTAATTTTCGATGGTAATAACCTGATTGTTTCATATCCACCTCAGCCTTTGCTTTCTCAAGAATCTAAACAACCAACGTATCCACTGAGGAGTTAGACAGTTGGTGGTTGGGTAAAAGTTCATCATTCTGGATATATGCTCAGACATATGAGAACTTGAAATTTTTTACAAGTAAACACAGAAATGTAGTGTATATATATATTACTATGTATATGTGTGTGTGCATAACAACTGTAATAGACTGTAATAGGGGAGGGGGAATGAGTGCAAGAGACGGGAGAGAGCTTGCCTTGATAGGTTTTTTAAGACCTGTGTTTTCAGGTCTATCCAGTTCATATACTATAGAGCCATTCATTCCACCTGAAATAACAAAAGCAGTTCATAGTATTTAAAGAGAAGAAGAAAAAAGAAATAAAAAAGAGGAAACAAAAGACCAAAGCATATATGAGTAAAAAGGGCCTTCAAAATGTCACAATAATATAGTTCACAAATTTAGGTATTTGTCAAGAAGCCAAAGCTAAGCTCAGCTCAGCTCAGCTCAATTCAAGAGAGAGACAGAGAGAGAGAGAGAACCAAAGCAAACTAATCCTACAAGAATCTTTTTTCACCATTCTGCTTTGTCAAGGGCCATATGCTCAATTAAATTAAATAAATTAAAATTTTTTTCCTACCGCATCCCATGCCAGTTTAGGTTTTCCCCTCTACCTAATATTTGCTTATATAGTGATAATATCACGCTTCCTTACCATTGCATCTACAGGTCTTCATTGTCCATGACAAAACCATATTAACATATTCTCTATCAACTTATCTTCAATTGTAACTACTCCTACCATTTTGCAAATATATTAATTTCTAATTCTATCTTTCATAATCTAACCATATATCCATTTCAGCATCCTCATCTCAACTATACTCATTTTGCGAACATGTTGTTTTGTAGTTTCCCAACATTTTGTCCCGTAAAGCATATAATTAACATATAAATTTTCCCATCATGAGTTGAAGGAATCCTCATGAAGGCCATGCTACATCATCTTCCTTATAAACCTTCGAAATTCCATTCCCTAGAAGAAAGAAACCCAAACATTTAAGAAAGAAATCTTACATCCAATCAATTTGATACAGGACGACAACCATTTAAAATTTCAACGAAAGTCATATACATATATGTCAACTTGTCAAGTGAAAGCACTAAACAGCTGTCAATAGCTTAAACAATTTTATGGCACTCTCAGCCATGGGGCTAACAAAAGACAGCAAATTTTGATAGAAAAAGTTTATCTTTAAAACTTAAAGCTTTAGCTAACATTTACTGCATCTGGTTGTTGCCCTATTTAGGCGACCCAGATACAATAAACAGGTATAAAAGCAGGAGATAGATTGGAAGGAAACACTCAAAATTTCGCTGAAAAAGACTAGAACAATTGTGATACCCAAAATGTTCCACAGTAATTCATGAGCAATAAATAAATGGAGAAAGGATCTTAAGTAGAAGTGATGTTTATGACTGCACTAAGTAATTATTTGCAGATTAATTCCTCAAAACATTTACCTGCATTCCCATCTGTTTCAAAGGTTCCAGCATCATGAAAAACTAAACGAAGTACACCAGCAGCCTTGCCCTTGGACAATACCTTCCTTACCTCCTCCTTTACGAGAAAATAATCACTGGCACCCAAACTTCATTGTCAATAAAGGCAAAAAGTGTGCTAGAAAATATGATACAGATATCCATAACTCATGATTTAGATTTAGATTTAGTGACTAGTAAACCAAATTTAAAGTTGGACCAGCTGCATAACAGACAAGAATTTAAGTCAACCGGAAAATTTTGGCTACAAATCAAAATCAAACATTTAGCTAATTCACATTTGCATTAAACTAAGTATCGTCTTGTACGAATGTAAAGAGGTCTGAGACATATTACATGTTTCTGATTGTTTCCATGAGTTCACAATTTTTTTTTTACAGATTTCATTGAGTTTCTAAAGGATTCTCGACTCAACATAAATGATACTAAAAAACAATAATTTTGTTCCTTGACAGAAGTAGCTTACTCATGACTTAGAGTAGAGATAACGAAAATCCAGAAATATTCTTAACACATAGGTCTTCTGTTTTGCAAGAATTATGCTTAATGAGAAAAAAAAAAAATCGCTTAGGAACCCAAAAATAAATGAAAACTAAATAATTCTATTAGTTAAAGAAAAAAATGTGCTTCCTACAATTACTAATCATAACAAAAAAAAAAAAAAAAAATACACCGTAAAAAAAAGGTAATAACACCATTGTCACATCATTCTAGTCATAAATAATGTTAAGATATCATTTTCCTAAAAGGATTTGGCTTCTCTCCGAACTTATAACTGTTTTTATCCGTAAAAATCATTAAACGGAGATTTCTTACCGGTAAGAGCCTATGAAAATATGGCCCTGTTAATTTTTTTCAAAGATTCTTACAGGTAAGGTCTCAACTGTTTGGTTCAGTTGAAAGTTGAACTAGAGAGAAGCCATCCCCTTCCTAAACCTAAAAAGAATAGGGTAATTATATAGTTTATAAGTAACTTACTCCGCAGCATTAGCGCGAAAACCTTCCGGGGATTCATGGAGATGAAGAAAAAATGGAATAGTAACCAGAGATAAAACTTCTCTCCTTCCAAATGATACATAATCTGTAAGCAAATTAATAATTGAAATAACTATAGAAACATATAGAACAACCCAGCTATGTAATTTCACTACTTAATAACAAGGAAACCCTAACAAGTTTAAAGGAATCAGTACAAATCGAAGCACCAATTAGTGAATGGTGATAGAGAGCGACGTTTGGTAGCTAAGAAAATGCAAGAGAAACATTGGAAAGTAAAGATAGAATGAAGAAAGGAAAGAAGGAAGAGTTTTTACTTGAGTCATCGGCGGTTTTGCCACAGGTTGAGACCGTTGGACGAGATTTGGCGGGAAATTTGAAATTGCGGCGGCCGGTGGCGGCGGCGGCGGCGGCGGAGGAGCAGAGGAGGGAGGAGGGGTCGATGCAGGTGGCCATCATCATCATCATCTCCAAAGGACGGTTGAGCAAGGTCGAGCCGTTATTGATGATCCATATCAAAGAAGAATAACGCCTCGTTTGGAAACAGTTTTTTTGTTTTTTACTGATTTTTTTTTTTAGCTGAATTATGAGATAAAAAAAATTGGTTAAATTACATTGATTCTCATTTTTTTCTCCTCAGGGGTGTCAATGTAATTTACTCAAAAAAATTTAATATATTTACGAAAAAGATATCCAAAATGTGAATCAACATTTTTGGGAGAATTACATGTGAGAAGGAGAAAAAAATTATCCATACATAAAGGTACAAATGTGTCTACAATGGGGTGCAAATGAAAGATAATAGAGTGCAAATGTCAATTGCACTCCTATTTGTTGGCTATTTTTTTCCTTTTCTCCCATCTATACGTTGTTCCCCTAACATTTTTAATTTTTTTTTGGTTAATTTTTTGACTTTAAACTATTTTGTGATGTTTTTCAAACGGGCTGGGCAAGTTTGGCAACAACTTAGAGCATGTTTAACAGTTTGCCATTGGAGCTGCTATTGTTATAGTATATTAGTTGTGTTGAAAAATGATGCTCCAATGGTTGAATATGGCAGTTGCCATTTGTGCCAACTTAGCCAAAACTAACTGTTTCCGTCATTCCCTTACTTCCTCCCTTCCTTCCAGCAAAATAAATTTGACAGAAACTTGTTTCACCATTTTTTTTTATTAGAATTCACCAAAAAAATTTCAATATATTTTTTTAATTTACCCAAAATCAGCAAAGTTTTTTTTTTTTTAAATTTTTACAGAATCAGTTAACAACAATCAATAAATCTCAACAAAATCTCAAACAAACTCAACAAATCTCAGATTCAACAAAAAAATTTCAACAATTTCAATAAATCTTAACAAGCAATTTCATAACTTCAAATCTTAGAATTTTAGAACATGAACAAAAATGAAAATAAAAAATACCAGGATTTTCCATTTGTTGTTCATATTCCAATAGATTTAAGCAATTATTTTCATCATCTTCATCTTCATCTTCATCTTCATCTTCTTTGTGACCATTTTCATCTTCTCCATCATCTGTGAGGGCTAGATACCACCACTATCTCTGCTCCGTCTTCTTCTTCGCTTAGAGTTCAAAACACAGAGAGAGAGAGAGAGAGAGAGAGAGGGTGGGGGTAGACGATGACGATTGGTGGTGACGGAGAGCAGAGAGAGAAGTTCCCATCGTGGCGAGAAGTTTGCACTGTCGCCGATCGAAGAGAGATATGGTTTGTAAAAGAAGAGATATAGAGAGAGAGAAGACAGATAGAGTAATTGTTTGGAAATGAGAGCAAGATGACTCTAGAAGTTGATCTCAGCCGTTGGACATATAAAGATCCAACGGTGAGGGTAATGTCTTGGAATGTGTAACATGAGCCGAATGGCTCTATTTGAATTTGGAAGTAAAAAAACGACTATTTTTCCAAACAGACAAGACACCAACGGCTACAAATTAAACGACTTAAAAAAAAAAAAGGATCATGTTTTTGTAATAGTATAAATACACACACCTTATCTCACAAATTTAAGTTGACAGCAAAAATATTTTCAATTATATTTTTCTTTTTTATTTTTCACATAATCAGTATAGAATGTTCATAAAAAATAAAGAGAGGAAAATATTCACCACTCAAGAAGATGTGGCAATTTGTAAAGTTTGGTGTTACATTACTGAATACCCAATTGTTGGGAATTCGCAATCTCATGCTTATTTTTAGGGAATAATTTTTGAAAATTATTGCTCGCTGCAGAATGATCACTCAAGAACATAAGTGTCTATCTCATATTGATGGGGTGTAATCATGAAATATTGCAACAAATTTCATGGGTGTTTAACGCAAGTTGAAAATTTACACCTAAGTGGGATGTCTCAAGTTGATATAGTAAGATTTCATTTTCATTTATTATATTAGTTTTTATTTATTTATTTATTTTAAATTTTGCCTCATATAAAAATTAATTAATTAAATATTTTATTGATACAGATGCTTCAAGCAAAACTTTTATACCATCAAGATGAAAACAAACATTTTGCTTTTGAACATTATTGACCAATTTTGCAAAACAATATCAGGTGGCAAGATGTAACTCCTATGAAAACAGTAAAGTAAAGGATATATACACCGTTTTCTCTTAATTCAGCCCTCGAATCCCCTATGGATAACTGCATAGACGATAACAGTCCAAGTGTTGGTAACAATCCAACAATTGGTAATAATCTAATTGGTGAGGGTAGTGTCTTTGGAAAAGTGAAGCTGTTCAAGCTGAAGTCAACACATATAACAATTTGTTGGAGACATTTAACGAACACCTTGCTGAGAAGGAAATGGAAAAAAGCTGAAAGAGAAGAAAAAAAGATTCAAGCATTGTAGGAGATGAAAGAACTAGAGATCAAAAAGAAAGAACATTTGCAGGAGATGAGAGAACTTGAGATAAAAAGAGAAGAATGTTTGATAATAACTACAAACATTTCTTATTTGGACTCTTAGACGAAAATGTATTACATAATGAGCAAAAATGAGATTTTCGCCAAGTGGTCGGCACATGGCAGCAACCCATATTACTATTTTCCTCTACCTGCTGATGAATAATTACGGGAGAATGTATTTTTTAATTTTGCAATATCATTTATTTTTCAATGTAATTTTAAGTATTTTATATTTAAATTTACGGATGAATTATATTTAATTTTTTTTTGAAAATTTTTCAATTTTTTTTTAAATATTTGTTTAGCTAGGTATAATATAAATATACAATTTTCTTTTACAAACAATTGAAAAATGTCACAAAAGACAAACCCCACCCCCTCAAAAAAAAAAAAAAAAAAAAAAAAAAAAAAAAAAAAACCTATATCCAAACAACATCTACAAACTTGGAGAAAAAGTTGGTTGAGATTTGCTAATAGCATATGACCATTGGGGCACCATTGCTATAATCCGGCAATGGGAAATTTGGCTATAAACCCCCTTTACTTTCCTTTCATTGTTAGAAAGACTAAGAAAAAAATTATACTTTCTAAACCCCCTCATAATTATAAAGTCTTGCATAAAGGACAAAATTTATTATTTAAATATTTTATCAGACTATTATACCCACACATATACACAATCTAGATACAAAATTTATCTTCTCTCTCGTCTCTCACTTCTAACCCTAGCTTCCTCCATGGCCAGAGCTGTGTCATTCCTAAGCTCCAACGATCTCTCTCCGTATCTTCTCAACTCTCCTCCTTCAACTCTCCTTCAACTGTTCATCTTCTCTCTCGTCTCTCTCTTCTAACCCTAGCTTCCTCCATGGCCGGAGCTATGGAGAACTTGCAAATCGCGCTGATACATACATATATATATATATATATATATGTGTGTGTGTGTTTGTGTGTTTTGAGATTTGAATTTGAATATATATCTACATATTTCGATCTGTAATATATATATATATATATATATGTGTGTGTGTGTGTTTTGAGTCTTTAAGATCAGAGATTTGAATGATTGCATAGATCAGTCTCGGTGATCATTTGATTCGAACTCAAAAGCTCAAAGATTTAAAGTAAAATCTGAAAAATCTGTGTGTATAAAAAATCTCAAGATTTTTGAAAGCTCAAAGTTTCAAAAATCTGAAAAATCTGTAAAATCTGAAGAACCGGGGTATGAAATATTGAGATTTCTCTGAAATTTTCAGATTATAGGCTTGATTCAAGGATTATAGGCATGATTCAATGCTTTTCAGAGTAAACATCGATTGATTCAAGGATTATAGGCCTGATTCAAAGCTCAAAGCTCAAAGTTCCATCGATTTTTCAAAGTAAACATCAAATTTCATTTGATAGAACCAGAGTAAAATTTTACTCTGGTTCTATTGCTCTGTTTTTTTCATTTGACAGAATGAGAGTAAAATTTTACTTTTATACAGAGTAAAATTTTACTTTTAGCTTCAGAGTCTCACAGTTTACTTATTTTTTAGAGTAAAATTTTACTTTTATACAGAGTAAAATTTTACTTTAGTTTCAGAGTGTAAAATTTTACTTTCATACAGAGTAAAATTTTACTCTGAAATACATAGTGAAGATGTTTTAATAGGAGAGCTGATAGATATGAGGGTAATATATTAAAAGAAACAAGTTTTAAAATATCAGGGGGTTTTGAAAGTACTTATATAATTCTTGTCCTTTTGAAAGAAAAATTAGATAGTGAGGGAGTTATGACCAAATCTCCCTTTGGCAAAATAATACTATTCATTGTCAAATTATAACAATGGCAATGCTATTTGGACAAACATCATTAGAGATGCTTTTAGGCTTCTTCTGAAAAGTGACTTATAAGTCAGTTTATTAATTTTATGATTTATTTAAGTCACATCACTTTTTTTTATTTTTGCATGTCTTTTCGTGATAAGCAAAAAAATCAATTTATTTAACACTTCTCAAAATAGGCCCTAAAATAATAAAAAAAAAAAAAATCAAAATTCACTACAAAAAAAATCAATTGTTCTCCTTATTTTCTACACATTTTTTTGATAAAAAATTAAAAATTAATTAAAATAGTCAATTCTCAAATTTTTGTAAACCTTATTTGGTTTATTCTAACTTCTTATTTTTGATGATATATATATATATTCTAAAATAAAGAAAAATAAAAGAAAAGCTAATAAATTAAACACTATAGAATTAAATTCTTTTAAAACTTTTATTTGTTTCATCAAGGAGATCTATAATTCTCACCTTTGCTATATTTTTTGGGTCTTGCTACATCCCCCTAAAAACATCCCCCTAATCCCCCTAATTTCCATATCAAGTAAAAAAAAAAGAAAAAAAAAGAAAAATGAAAACAGTTTCCTAAAAAGAAAATTAGGAGGATTAGAGATGAGGATTTTAGGGCTCCAAATCATTTCTCATATTTTTTTTCCTTCTAATCTCTCCTCTTTCTTTCCGTTCCCTTTCTTTTTAATCTTATCGAACAAAAGACTATCCTATTTATAGGGCAAAACCAAATAAGTAAAAGAAATATTAGACTACCAACATAGTGAGGACTATGAAAGCTATTTTCAAAAAAGTCTATTGTATAACAATTAATGTGGTCATTTACAATTCAAAATATGTTTCACAATATACTTGAATATATATTTTTTAATAGTTAGAGTTAGAGTTCAATCTAATTTTTTGTTCAAACGTGCTAGAGACCCCTAGTGGGCAAGCACCCCCACCACCTCACACACACGTGGAGGATGGCCATTGGATCCAAAATAAAAAAAAAAAAATCCACCAATCATACTCCACTAGGGGCCTTGGAGGTCACCCCTAGTGGGGGTTTGCCTCTTTTTCATTTTTTGTTTATCGCTTTTTTGAGTGATTTTTTTCGTAGTTTAGTCAAATTGAATGTGAAAAATTCTAAAAAACAAAAATTACTAGATATTAAATATAAAAAAAAAAGAAAGAAAAGAAAATGTGATAGTTTTTAGTTTTAATTTTTTTTTTAATTTTTTGTTCTTTTTGATAAAATTTAGATAAGGTACATTTAAAAAATAAATTTTTTTGACTAACATAAAAGTAAAAAAATACTATAAAATAAAAAAAAGAAAAATTAGAAAAAAAAATTGAAAGTTAAATTAATTAAAGTGATCGGATATAGATACCTATTTTTATTAGTACAAGAGAAATTACAGAAGACGCCAAATAAAAAATAATAATAATTAAAAAGAAAAGAGGAAGAAGAAGAAGTAAGGTCAAGTCCTTGCATACACCACTCTCCAACCATGTTAACCAATAACATTGACCAACAGTCTAAAACATCCTCTATTAAGTAGACCATTTAGTTGGTTTGTCTCCCTAAAAACATGTTTTAAGGTACAGTTACCATCTATGTGAAAGAAAATCATTCATCAGATCAACTGCAATTTGAGAGTCAGATTCAATTTTCATATTGCTCCAACCTTTCTCCACAATTTGAGAGTTGGATTCAATTTCCATATTGCTTCAACCTCTCTTCAGAATAATAGTGAAGTCTGTAAATCTTCCACAGTTCAACCTCAATGCTAGTACATTTCTCTAGTCAACCAAAGAAGCCACAGACCCATATTCCTCGTTCATCTCTAAATAGACCTCCTTGGTCATCAATCCCTAGATCTCCTTTGGCGCTCCCATCAATATTGAGTTTGATTTTACCAATAAGCGGAAGGCACCACTTAAGCTGTGTATGGATCATGAATTCAGATAATCCAAATTCATGATCCAACACAACATTAATATATCTAACATGTATGTGACCATTTGCTAGAGGTGATTGGAGGGCTTTAATGACTTTTTCAGAGAATTTCTTAACAACAGCAAAGATTCCTTGGATGTTGCCATCCACATTTTCAATGACTTTTTGGTTTCTAGTTAACCAAATCTGCCAAATAGCACACCAAAGTATTTATTTTTATCAGTTAAATTGATTTTTAACTGACATGGGTAGGCCCATAAAGGCTATAGCCCACTATGAATAACCCAAGCCCACCACTTAGGGCCCAACACATAATCCAATTAATGAAACCCAGCACTGCTGAAGCCCCACATAGCAATAAGAACTAATGGCACCAAGACACATTGCAAGAGAAGGGCAAGCCACATCAGCAGACAAAGATCTGCAAAGTTATTGCCACTGCATATCGCCATTAATGAATCCCCTTACAACATTTATTGCGATAAGCCCTCTCCGTCGGAACAGAACGCCCTCACTATGAATAAAGTAAGCTAGAGTATAGACTTTCGGCCAAGGCGACAGGTCAGAACGGACAACGAAATGATTACCAAAGGATATAAGCAGATGTCAAAGACAGAAAGAAGGTTAAGCTTTTCTATTTCTAATCCATCTCTACATTCCACTTTTCTTCCTAACTTGCTCGTCGGAGGTTTCGCTGGGGGACTTCCTGTACCCCATTGGACTTTTGTGCAGGTTCCCCCGTGGACCTGGTCATTCGGACGTAGGCTTGAGGAGTGTAGATCAGTCCGACCCGTTCTATCATCACGAACTGTATCATCATTAACCATTCATCAAGGGGCTTCCAATCCCTTCCCTAAGTCATTGGTCAATTCTAAGATCTCTCCAAACTTCCTTGGTTATGCAATAAAAGTTGTCTAGAGGAGATCCATGTTCTTCATGTATATCTAGGACAACAGTCATTAACCATACCCCTTATGACTAGTCTGATTTATGAGAAGTTTACCATGCATAGCAACATCCCAAACAAAAGCAAATATTTTTTGAGGTAATTCAAGCTTCCACACCCATTTTCAGTTCATGTTAGTATCATCCTCATTGGTAATAAGGTCATAAGCAGAAGAGGTGGAAACTGCCTCTTTTCTTACCTCTATATTTGTTAGTAAAAATTTGGTTTGGTTCAAATTGACAGATTTAATTTGATAAAGAAACCAATTTTCACGAACAACAACAGATCAAGTAATTCTAGTTGATGTCCTATACCTTGACAGATTCGATGACTTCTTTGGAGGTCGTAATGTGAAGAAACAAAAGATTAAACACGCTGAAACTTTGATTAGTAATACCCAAACTTGTCACTTAATTACAAGAATTAAATTACAAGTATCAAGTATTATAATTGAAAGGGTACAAGAACACTGGCTACAAGAAGTAACTGTTAATTTACTCCTAATTACATGTACTAAACTATTCCTAGATTTCACAAGTGTTCTAAATTGGGTTGAAATGGCCATTTGCTCATCTTCTCTTTGCCTATTTATAAACTCCACGGACGGTTTCAATAAACTACATAGAGCAATTTTTGTTATCTTCATGCATATTGCTACGATTGTCACGTAAAAGAAAGTGAAGATTGCCTCAACTTTTGCTGGATGTGGTGCCACTCTTTGATGCTTATAAAGTGGGCAACTAACTTGCAAAAAACATATTATTGCCATGTGTCCTTCACTCATGCATCTTGCCACATAAGAATATGAAATCGTTTGAAGTAATTGATGCCAAAACGTGGTGCCACATTCGCTTTTTTAAGCAATTAATTTGCCAAAGGCACCATGTGTCCCTCAAATTTCTTGTTTTGTGCAATTTCTGTTAACCACCAGGTAACTTCCATGTCCTGCAATAAGTATAACAATAATAATAAATATAAATATAAATATGGTCATAGTAAACTTTTAAAGATGGTTATGGTCTAAATCGATAATCGACAGGTTATAATCAATGAGATTAGATTTGGTCATAATGAACAAGTCACAATTAATAAAATTAGATTTGGTTACAATTGACAGGCCTCTGCTAATTAAATTAGATTTAGCCTATTGATAGGTCAAAATCGACAAAAAATAAAATATGATATCAACAGTGCCCCCATTTAAAGTAAAAGAGAATTTTGCCTTAAATAATATAAAGGACAAAATTTGGAACAATTCATATTTACTAAAATTCATAAATTATTTTGGTCATAATTGACGGGTTACATTCACTAAAATTAATTTATGGTGCAAACAATACCCTTCAACCCTTTAAAAATAAAATCACTTAAATTTTTGAAGAGTTATATAACCATTATATTGAAATAGACATTATTTGGGCAATTAAATAATTGTCAATTTATATACGATTGATAGTATCGATGCACATGCAAACATGGCTTTGCAAACACTTTTCTTCTCTTACTACTTTCATTGGCCAACACTACATGAAGCTGCTATACTTTTACCTGGCCATACTTGGAAGAATAACCATCTTTAATTATGTATTACATGCAATTGATAGAAAAATGTTTACTAATAATTGTTGTTTTTGTTAACCATTCCATTAAAATTGATTTTTGGTGTAATTTATAAATTCAAAATAAATTTTGAATATTAAAAGTTATAGTATAAATTGACTTTAAAAATTAATATATTCATCATTTTGAATGATATCAAAAATGTTGAATTTATAAAATAGTCGGTTGTTCATCAATTTTTGCCATATGTGGCTCAAAAACTTGCTTTTCTCTCCAGTGATTTTGATCATCTTTTGCCAAAAGGGGCTATTGTTCATCATTTTTTGTTTTTTTTTTTTTCTCATAATTTTCAGTCATCTTTGGCTTTAAATTATGCCTCCGAAATGAATTTTTACCATCATTTTGTGATGAATTTTTAACATTTTTTAAGAGGAGTTGTTTTTCTTTTTTAGCCATTAAGGGCTTGTCACTCTTTGTCATGTTTGGTAAAAAATATGCTCCCAAAGTGTATTTTCATCATCATTTTGTAATGAATTTTCAACATATTTTGAAAGAAATTGTTGTTTTTTTTTATTATTTTGGCCATTAATAGCTTATAAAAACCTTCCAAAATCATGTTATCTTCATAATTTGGTGTATTAACCCCCAAGCCACATTATCTTCATACATTGACTCTTCATTAATAATGTTTGCATTTTTTAAACCAACTTGAAATCAAATATGGTGTTCAGTTCTTCAAACATTTCTTAGCCCTTTCCAAGAGCCAGACCTTCGTAGCATGTCTATGCTTTCCAATAATTGCTTGGTTCAAGAAAAGCATTGATTTGTATTTTTTGAGCCAACTTGAAATCAAATATGGGATACAGTTTTAGAAACATTTCTTGCTTTTCATATAGAAACATGCTTTCCAATGATTACTTTGTTCGAAGAAGAAAAACATTTGTGATTTTTATGTATTCTCCATGCATGTCCATTTGCTCATTCTTTGTTATCACTCCAAATTAGACAAGTCTCACTGGGCGTGCCAAAATATGTTAGCAAAAATTTGGTTTGGTTTGGTATAGAGTTGATTCGACAGATAAACCAATTTCCACAAATAGTAACAAATCAACCAATTGTGGTTAGTCTCTTATGCCTTGACAAATTCAAGGACTTCTTTGGGAGTGATAATGTGAAGAAACAAAAGATTAAGCACACTGAAATTTTGATTAGTGACACCCAAACTTGTTACTTAATTACAATTATTAAATTACAAGCATCAAGTATCATAATCGACAGGGTATAAGAACACTAGTTACAAGAACTAAATACTAATCTACTCCAAATTACATGTACTGAACTACTTCTAGATAAGTTATACTACTTCTAAATTTCACAAGTGTTGTAAATAGGCTTGAAGGGGCCATTATTTATAGACTTCACTGACAGTTTTAATAAATTGCCTAGAGCAGTTTTTGTTCTCTTCATGCACATTGTCATGATTGCCACGTAAAAGAAGGTGGTGGTTGCCTCAACTTTTGCTGAATTTGGTGCCACCCTTTGATAATTATAAAGTGGACAACTAACTTGCAAGAAACACATTACTGCCATATGTCCTTCACTCATGCATCTTGCTACGTAAGAAAATGCAGTCATTTGAAGTAGGGTGTCCGTGGTTCGGTTTGGGACGATTTGTGGTTCGGTTTGGACCCGTTCGTATTTATGCGGTTTGGGAAAAAATTAACCGGCAACCACCCGCAATGCGGTTTGCGGTTTGTGCGGATAGGATTCGCGGATGTGCGGGCGGTTTGCGGATTGAACTTTTTTTTTTCAAAAATTTATTTTTAAACCTTTTTTTTTTCTCACATTTTGTCAATCTTTATTTTGAACCTTTTTCTTTTCTCAAATTTTTTAAAATGCTCCAACATTAATAATTAATGAATTAAAACTTATAAAATAAAAAACACAACAAATTCAATTCGTAACTTAAACAAATCATTCAAAATCTACATTCATCATTAACTTGCATTCATCCTATATTCATCATTCATGACCCAAATAAAAAAATCCTACATTGAAAATTCAACATTCATCATTCCTAACCAAAAAAAAAAAAAAAAAAAAAAGTAATTCTTCATTAACTTACATTCATCTAAAATGCAAAAAAAAAATAAAAAAATTCATTAACTGACATTCATCCAAAACCAAAACTCAATTAAAAAAAAAAAAATTGTTGTCAAACTTCATTCAATACAAACCCATGAATAAAATTAAAATATTTCTAAGATATCAAACTTCGTCTTCATGAATTACATCGAATTCAACTTTCACAAATTCCAATTCCAATTCCAATTCTAATTCCATGCATTTGGTTGATGAACCTGTTGGCTACATATTTTGCAAAAGCCAGTTACGATTCGACACGTGGCAGAATAAGGGTAATATATGAATACTATTCAAGCCTTCGATCCTGATCGTACACGTGGCAGTTAATATTGGTTCTCACAAGATCTGAGTAGCATTGGATCAGTAATGAGATGCAAGGTGACGTGGCTTCAACGGTTACCCACATTCAAATTCAAATATAGGAGGGAAGCCTAACTGTTAGTAATGGCGTGGTGGAACTACTTATAAGGCAGCATGATCAGCGATCATAGAGGAGCAGTTCGATGGTTTGAAATACAGTTCGAAGGTCATCCTTGACAAATATAAATAGTAGGGAAGCTCCTAGAAAAAACCCCCAGACTCAGATCCAACAAACTAGTCATTTACTTCATATTTTTCTTTTCAGTTTTACATTTCCAGTCTTTACATTTCCTGCACTTTAAATACCTGTTCTTTACATTCCTGTACTTTAAATTCTTGCACTATACTTTGTTCATAGGAGTAGTTCCAAGTAGATCGTCACTGTAAACCTCTACGAGGCTGAGTTTGGATCATTGTAAGTTTTCATTTTAATGAAATACTTCAGTTGTTCGTCATTTCACTGTTATTTTGCTTAATTTCTCCTAAGTCAAGCCACCAGTAAAAGTCCTCTTCATTAAGGCTGAAAGAACTAAAACACAATCGTCTGATAATTGGTTGGCAATTATAATTTCTGTAAGAACTGATTGATCCTTGCTGGCACGCTCACATTTACAAAAAATACCCTTCGAAAGCCAAAAAGCTAACATATATTTTTTGCACGCCCGGTGGGACTTGTTAAAATGGCTAGACGAAGACGATAAGGAGAAAATGAACGCTTGGAAGAAGGCGTAGAAGGAGAGGTAGAAATACCTAATCCGGAGGATAATGTGGTAACACATTCTGTGGAAACTCCCATATTGTCAGAACCTATGGTGGAACAGACCAGTACTTCGGGACAAGAACCATATGTTTATAATATTGGATGAAACCAAGGAATTGGACCATCCACTGTTCCATCTACTCAGCCAACCAATCCATAGGATGGCCTAGTAGATGCTATGGGACAACAATTAATGAACACAATGGAAAGGTGGGCAACATCCTTTTTGGATTGAATGAATAACCACCAACTAACAAACACAAGACACATAGAGGAAGTTTTTAATGTCCCTCAGCAAAGATTGGCTAGAGACAAACAGCCTATGCAAGTTAACGGACATTCTAATGGTCAAACTAGTAATCAGAACTATGAAAGACTATCACCTCAGTCTTGGTATGAACCTATTTCGAGGCCTATAGCAGGCCAAAATGTCTCAGTACTTAACAATGAAGCCACACAAGTTGGTGGATCTGGTCAAGTACAAGAAACTAGCATAAGAATGGTTACAAATCCCATGTTCGAAACCATACCTAGCACTAGGGGGTATAATAATCCCTTATTCGAATTTATACCCGGGGGTTGGAAGGTTGGCCTGCAAATGGAAGGGACACAACACCTGTTCCAGCACCTTTCGCAGGACAGGCTCAAAGGGGTTACCCACACCCCTAACAGCAACCTACACCACAGGGGCAACCAGTCCCAAATGTACCACCTTATGGACCAAGAGGACCGCAAGCACAAGTTTGTCCACCAAACCCTGTGTTTGTCCCTTCAGTAGTGGTTTAGCAGGCACAAAATATGGTCCCTAGGGACCAAATTGCTGATATTGTTAGGGAGATGTGTGGACCAATGGCTCGGGGGGTCCAGACTCCTATATACAGAAAACCATACCCAGAATGGGTGGATAGGATACATGAATACCCAAGGGGATTCAGAATACCAGATTTTACCCTTTTCTATGGAAGTGGGAATCAATCAATAGTAGAGCATATTGCTAGGTTTGCTGTTCAATGCGGTGAATTTACTAATCATGACTATATGAAACTGAGATTATTTCCAAATTCTCTAACTGGGGGAGCATTTGTATGGTACATCAACCTTAAACCTGGCTTCATTCAAACTTGGCAACAAATGGAAGAGGCATTTCATGCCCAATTCTTCCAATCGGAGCTAGAGGTTTTTATGGCAGACTTTGCAAGATTGAGTCAAAGGCCTGAAGAAAAGGCTACTCAGTTTATTGCCAGATTTAAAAGGGCTCGAAATAAATGTAGAGTCATCCTACCAGAGTCAGAATTTGTAAGATTGGCTCAAAACGGTTTAGAGTTCAGGCTTTGAAAGAAGTTTGACTCAACTGAATTCAGAGATTTGGTCGAACTAACCTATAAGGTGTCTCGATATGAAACATTACTAGAGGAGGAACAAGATCGAAATAATGCCTCGTACAAGACATATTATAGAGATCCAAATTATGAGATCGATGCAGCAGAGATTGTGGGCAAAGAACTTGTAATCTGTGAAGCATTAATTCATAAGGATACAACAATTGACCAGCAGTTTAAAAAGAAAAACTTTCACAGAAAGTACTTTTTCGATTTAACAAAAGCGGATGACATTTTTGATCATTTGCTTGCAGCCAATTTTCTTAAGTTACCAAAAGGAGTAAAACTGCCATCTCCAGATGAACTTACGGGAAAAGTATATTGTAAATGGCATAACTCTTGGTCTCACTCGACTAAAAACTGTATTATTTTTCTAGACAGGATCCAAGAGCAAATTCGGAAAGGAAGTTTGAAATTCCCAGCCAAAACAGAAAAGGCTATGGGGATTGACAATAATCCGTTTCCAGAAGTTGGCGAAAGCACAGCTAATGTGGTTGTACCAAACTTCCAGAATCTATATCTGCAGGAGTTGGAAGAGGTCAATGTGCAGATGCATATTGCCAACCAGACAACTACCAAGAAGGACACTAGAAACCCACCAGCTATTGGACAAGGTTTCTCACACCAGAGGGAATACTCTGATGAAGAAGCACTGGATGATGATTCCTTGGAAGCAGCTGTAATGCAGAGGATGTGTCCCAGGTGTAGACTGAGTTATAAATGGTTGAATAGGCTTCCAATCGATGGGAAGCAATATTACAGGGATGTACAGAGACGTCCTAAATCAACCAATGTTTACAACAAAAGGCCGTATCTGGCTAGTGGTAGGCAGTGGCCATTAGTGGTTGAGCCTGTAGTGGACAGAATGCATGTTAGAGGCAAGAGGCCCTTGTATGAGTGTAGGCCACCTAACTACAACAGAATGGAGAGCAGTCATTCTGAAAAAAGACTGGAGAGGAGTTCAGGTTATGGGACCAAAGCCAGAGATTGGCCCCCTAGACCAACCTCACGCAGAACAGAAAGTGGCCACCTTCATCGAAGGCCTGAATCAAGCTCGAAGCAGGAGGTTAGAGCCAAGCACTTACCTTCACAGCCAGCTTCGAAGATGGCTTTGAAGGTAGAAAAAAGCGGTTCAACATCTGAGTTAGTAAGTTCGTGGGTACCTGGAGTTCCAGACTGGTTTGTAATGCAAAACAAACATAGGAAAGTGCCTGTCCGGAGAGATGTTGGAATCCAAGGCAAATTGGTCAAGCCTCCTTTGGTGGTTCCGAACAATTGGGTATTGCTTAAACACCCAAAGACAAAGGAACCAGATATAGTCCCAGTCATTTCGAGATCACAAAGGAGAAAGATTCAGCGCAAGTACACTCAGTACCAGAACGATATGAAAGAAAATGGAGAGATCTCTTCATTGGTCCAGACAGAAGGAAAGAAGACTCCAAAGTCAGACCATACTCCAAAGCTGACTCTACAAAGCAAAGTGGTTTGCAGCAGAGAACAGTTGGCCAAGGTTCATTCTGAACTAAAAGCCAGAGAGAAGTCTAGCTTAGCAGGATTGGAGAAAGCTCTGATGGAGAGTGATAGCGAGATAGAAGAAGAGATTGGCATAAGCCAAAAGATGGAAATGGCAGAAGAAGAAATGTTCGAAGCCTTCATGGCTGAGCAAACATTTCTGGTTGAAGGACCAGTTGAGAAAGATCCTTCGAAGAGATCAGTTAGTAACGAAGTGCCAGAGTGCAGCATGGAGGATGCTGTTGAAGTCATTAAACAAGGTGGCCAAGGGGGGAAGAAGGTACAGCCAGCCATCCAATTTGGCTCATTTCCTCCAGTATCAGTCAATATGGTACACATACTGCCTCATGAGTTCCAGGCTGGAGATGAGGACCAAGATGACCAAGACATGGATCCTATTCCTGTCTCTAGTGAAGACTCACAAGTAAGTATGGTACAAAATGATCCTGGAATGGCTACCCCAATGGAAACTGAATATGAGAGTGAAGAAGATGTGAGCATTAACCTCTCTTATCCTTTTGAGTATCCCTCGAATTCTATGACACAACATGTCAAGCCGTTGTACATCAAGGCTTTCTTCGATGGGATACAACTGAACCGAGTCCTGATAGACAATGGGGCAGTAGTGAACTTACTACCGAAATTTTCTTTGAAGAAACTAGGGAAAAAGAATCCTAGGTTGATCCCAACCAGCACAACCATCGCTGGTTTTGCTGGAGACAAACAGATGGCTCAGGGGATTCTACCCATTAACTTGAGTGTGGAAACCAAGGACTGCATGACAGCATTCTTCGTAATCGATAGCAATGCTAAATACAATGCTTTACTTGGGAGAGATTGGATCCACACTAACAAATGTGTGCCTTCCTCTTTACATTAGAAAATTATGATGGCCTTAGGCAATGGAGAGACGGAGGAAATTGATGCAGATCCTTAACCTTTCATAGCCTGTGCAGACTTTGCAGAGGCCAAGTTGTATATTGAGGGAGTAACTCCACTCAGTATATTGAGGAAAGCTGATGGCTCAGCCGAAGTAACGGCTGATGAGGAAGTGACACACCTGAAGCACTTAGTCCAAGAGAGTGCTGATGAAGAGATTGTCGTTAAGGATGACAATGATGCCTGGTTATAGGCAAAGAGATGAAGAACAAGAAGCCAAGTCCTTGGCTCTAATTAAATTCTCAACATTGGATGTAAAAGCAATAGTCCAGAAAGTACAGGAGCAAGAGAGAGAAGCCATGATAATTGGCTGCAAACAGGAGCAGCAACAGGTCAGAATTTTGACCCTTGGCAAATACTGTGCATTGGACATTGAAACAAAGGTCCAGGAGATACAGGAAGAGGATGCCTTATGGACAGACTTTGTCTATGAAGAGGAGGGCAAAGATGTTGAACTAAAGAACCAGGGAGCAGAACAAAGCGAGAAGGTTGCTTCGAAGGTAAAAGGAACCAAGGAAAAAGCTTCAATAAGTTCTCAGACACAAGACCCCTTAGAAGAAGTGAATTTAGGAGAAGGTTCTATGCAACAGCCCACCTATATAAGTGCTTGTTTGAATGTTCTGGATAGAGACCAACTGTTGGTTGTTCTAAAGAAATACAAAGATTGCTTTGCATGGTCTTATAATGAACTACCAGGATTGGATAGGTCATTAGTGGAACATAGGCTTCCTATGAAGCCTAATTTCAAGCCATACAAGCAGAAACCAAGAAGAATGAGTCCAGAAGTAATTCAGAAAGTCAAGGAAGAGATTCTTAGACTACTCAAGGCAGGCTTTATTAGGACAGCCAGGTATGTTGAATGGCTATCTAATATTGTGCCTGTAGTCAAGAAGAATGGTAAAATGAGGGTATACATTGATTTCAGAAACTTAAATCTAGCAACTCTAAAAGATGTGTACCCTATGCCTATAGTGGATCTGTTGGTAGACAGTTCAGTAGGGCATCAAGTTTTATCAATGATGAATGGGCATTCTGGTTATAACCAGATCTGCATCGTAGAGGAGGATGTCCACAAGACAGCATTGAGATGTCCTGGAAATATTGGCACCTTTGAATGGGTTAAAATGCCATTTGGCCTGAAAAATGCTGGGGCTACATATCAGAGGGCTATGAACACTATCTTTCATGATCTCATTGGAGGGTATTTAGAGTGTTATATTGATGACATTGTAGTTAAATCCCAATCCATGGAGGGGCATCTGTTTCACTTAGAAGCAGCCTTTGAAAGAATGAGAAAGTTCAAGTTGAAACTCAATCCTCTTAAGTGTGCTTTTGGCGTATCATCTGGAAACTTCTTGGGTTATGTGGTACACAAGAAAGGAATACAGATTGACCAGAATAAAGCCAAAGCCATCATTGAAGCCAGACCTCCATCAAGTAAGAAAGAATTACAAAGGTTCCTTAGGCAGGTTAACTTTCTTCGAAGGTTCATTTCTAACACTGCAGGGAAAACTAAGGTATTTTCTTCCTTGTTAAGGCTGAAAGATGAAGAAGAATTTGTGTGGACAGTAGAGCATCAAATTGCTTTCGAAGGTATCAAAGCCTACTTGGCCAACCCTCCAGTGCTGATACCACCAAAGGGTGATAAGCCCTTGAAGTTGTATATAGCTGCAGCAGAAGATTCATTGGGAGCTTTTTTGGCCTAAGATAATGAAGAAGGCAAGGAGCAAGCTGTTTATTACCTTAGTAGGCTTTTAAATTCTTATGAATGTAAATATTCAGCTGTTGAAAAGCTGTGTCTTGCTTTGTATTTTGCTGCAATGACATTAAGATATTATCTCTTACCTACAACTGTCTTGGTAATTGCAATCAGAGATTTGGTTAAGTACTTGTTATCTAGACCTATGTTGAGGGGGAGAATTGGCAAGTGGATACTAGCCTTATCAGAGTTTCATCTAGCGTATGTTCCCCAAAGGGCAATAAAAGGGCAAGTTTTAGCCAATTTTCTAGCAGACCATCCATCTCAAACAAAGAGCCAAGAGATAATGGAACTTGGTATGGCTAGTGTTAAGCCACGGCAGATGTGGTTCGATGGGTCGAAAGCCAATGGTTTAACTGGGATTGGTATTTTGATTAAATCACCACAAGGGGTAGAAACCACACATGGTTTCAGAGTGGATGAAGCTACTTGTTCCAATAACCAAGCTGAATACAAAGCCTTAATAGTGGGACTAGAGATTCTTATTGGATTGGAAGTACACGCAGTTGACATATTTGGAGACTCTCAATTGGTGGTTAACCAAGTGAAAGGGATTTTCAAGTGCCAAAGCATAAGTATTTTGCCATACTATGTTATTGCATTACATCTGCTTTCTCAGTTTCAAATAGCAAATGTAACTCATGTTCCAAGATTCTTGAACAATAGAGGTAATGATGTAGCTCAGAAAGTTTCGAACTTCAAGAGAAGGGATAATACCCAAAGGGACATAAGCCAAACAACATATCAAAGATTAATACAACCTTTGAATAAAAGGAATGTGGTCTTGGAAGTCAATCATAATGACTTACAAGAACAAGATTGGAGGCATCCAATAATGCAGTACTTGGCTGGTCCATCTTCGAAGGCCAGCAGGAAAGTTAAATTGCAGTCTATGAAATACATGATATATGGTAATACTCTGTATAAAAGGGGGGGAGATGGTTTATTGCTAGAATGTTTAGGCCCAAAAAAAGCATTAACAGCTATGGCTGAGATTCATGAAGGCATCTGTGGTGCTCATCAGCCTGGTGTAAAGATGAGATGGTTGCTTCGAAGACATTCCTATTATTGGCCAACTATCCTTAAAGATTGCATAGAATATGCAAAGGGTTGCCAGGCATGTCAAAAGCATGGCACAATAAGGCATGTGCCCATAACTGACCTACATGCAGTAGTGAAGCCTTGGCCATTCAGAGGATGGGCCATGGATATGATGGGAAAAATACACCCACCTTCTTTGAAGCATCATTGTTTCATACTATTGGCTACATATTTTGTAAAAGCCAGTTACGATTCGACACGTGGCAGAATAAGGGTAATATAGGAAGACTATTCAAGCCTTCGATCCTGATCGTACACGTGACAATTAATATTGGTTCTCACAAGATCTGAGTAGCATTGGATCAGTAACGAGATGCAAGGTGACGTGGCTTCAACGGTTACCCACATTCAAATTCAAATATAGGAGGGAAGCCTAACTGTTAGTAATGGCGTGGTGGAACTACTTATAAGGCAGCATGATCAGCGATCATAGATGAGCAGTTTGACGGTTTGAAGTGCAGTTCGATGGTCATCCTTGATAAGTATAAATAGTAGGGAAGCCCCCAGAAAAATCCCCCAGACTCAAATCCAACAAACCAGTCATTTACTTTATATTTTACATTTCAGTTTTACATTTCCAGTCTTTACATTTCCTGTACTTTAAATACCTGTTCTTTACATTCCTGCACTTTAAATTCTTGCACTGTACTTCGTTCATAGGAGTAGTTCCAAGTAGATCGTCACTGTAAACCTCTACGAGGCTGAGTTTGGATCATTGTAAGTTTTTATTTTAATGAAATACTTCAGTTGTTCGTCATTTCACTGTTATTTTGCTTAATTTCTCCTAAGTCAAGCCACCAGTAAAAGTCCTCTTCATTAAGGCTGAAAGAACTAAAACACAATCGTCTGATAATTGGTTGGCAATTATAATTTCTGTAAGGACTGATTGATCTTTTCTGGCACGCTCGCATTTACAAAAAATACCCTTTGAAAGCCAAAAAGCCAACATATATTTTTGGCACGCCCGGTGGGACTTGTTAAAATGGCTAGACGAAGACGACAAGGAGAAAATGAACGCTTGGAAGAAGGCGTAGAAGGAGAGGTAGAAATACCTAATCCGGAGGATAATGTGGTAACACATCCTGTGGAAGCTCCCATGTTGTCAAAACCTATGGTCGAACAGACCAGTACTTCGGGACAAGAACCATATATTCATAATATTGGACGAAACCAAGGAATTGGACCATCCACTGTTCCATCTACTCAGCCAACCAATCCATGGGATGGCCTAGTAGATGCTATGGGACAACAATTAATGAACACAATGGAAAGGTGGACAACATCCTTTTTGGATCGAATGAATAACCACCAACCAAAAACACAAGATACATAGAGGAAGCTTTTAATGTCCCTCAGCAAAGATTGGCTAGAGACAAACAGCCTATGCAAGTTAACGAACATTCTAATGGTCAAACTAGTAATCAGAACTATGAAAGACCATCACCTCAGTCTTGGTATGAACCTATTTCGAGGCCTATAGCAGGCCAAAATGCCTCAGTACTTAACAATGAAGCCACACAAGTTGGTGGATCTGGTCAAGTACAAGAAACTGGCATAAGAATGGTTACAAATCCCATGTTCGAAACCATACCTAGCACTAGGGGGTATAATAATCCCTTATTCGAATTTATACCCTGGGGGTTGGAAGGTTGGCCTGCAAATGGAAGGGACACAACACCTGTTCCAGCACCTTTCACAGGACAGGCTCAAAGGGGTTACCCACACCCCTAACAGCAACCTACACCACAGGGGCAACCAGTCCCAAATGTACCACCTTATGGACCAAGAGGACCGCAAGCACAAGTTTGTCTACCAAACCCTGTGTTTGTCCCTCCAGTAGTGGTTTAGCAGGCACAAAATATGGTCCCTAGGGACCAAATTGCTGATATTGTTAGGGAGATGTGTGGACCAATGGCTCGGGGGGTCCAGACTCCTGTATACAGAAAACTATACCCAGAATGGGTGGATAGGGTACATGAATACCCAAGGGGATTCAGAATACCAGATTTTACCCTTTTCTATGGAAGTGGGAATCAATTAACAGTAGAGCATATTGCTAGGTCTGCTGCTCAATGCGGTGAATTTACTAATCATGACTATATGAAACTGAGATTATTTCCAAATTCTCTAACTGGGAGAGCATTTGTATGGTACATCAACCTTACACCTGGCTTCATTCAAACTTGGCAACAAATGGAAGAGGCATTTCATGCCCAATTCTTCCAATCGGAGCCAGAGGTTTCTCTGGCAGACTTGGCAAGATTGAGTCAAAGGCCTGAAGAAAAGGCTACTCAGTTTATTGCCAGATTTAAAAGGGCTCGAAATAAATGTAGAGTCATCCTACCAGAGCAAGAATTCGTAAGATTGGCTCAAAACGGTTTAGAGTTCAAGCTTCGAAAGAAGTTTGACTCAATTGAATTCAGAGATTTGGTTGAACTAACCTATAGGGTGTCTCGATATGAAGCATTACTAGAGGAGGAACAAGATCGAAATAATGCCTCGTACAAGACATATTATAGAGATTCAAATTATGAGATCGATGCAGCAGAGATTGCGGGCAAAGAACCTGTAATCTGTGAAGCATTAATTCATAAGGATACAACAATTGACCAGCAGTTTAAAAAGAAAGACTTTCACAGAAAGTACTTTTTCGATTTAACAAAAGCGGATGACATTTTTGATCATTTGCTTGCAGCCAATTTCCTTAAGTTACCAAAAGGAGTAAAATTGTCATCTCCAGATGAACTTAAGGGAAAAGTATATTGTAAATGGCATAACTCTTGGTCTCACTCGGCTAAAAACTGCATTGTTTTTCGAGACAGGATCCCAGAGCAAATTCGGAAAGGAAGTTTGAAATTCCCAGCCAAAACAGAAAAGGCCATGGAGATTGACAGTAATTCGTTTCCAGAAGTTGGCGAAAGCACAGCTAATGTGGTTGTACCAAACTTCCAGAATCTATCTCTGTAGGAGTTGGAAGAGGTCAATGTGCAGATGCATATTGCAAACCAGACAACTACCAAGAAGGACACTAGAAACCCACCAACTATTGGACAAGGTTTCTCACACTAGAGGGAACACTCTGATGAAGAAGCACTAGATGATGATTCCTTGGAAGCAGTTGTAATGTAGAGGATGTGTCCCAGGTGCAGACTGAGTTATAAATGGTTGAATGGGCTTCCAATCGATGGGAAGCAAAATTACAGGGATGTACAGAGACGTCCTAAATCAACCAATGCTTATAACAAAAGGCCGTATCCGGCTAGTGATAGGTAGCGGCCATTAGTGGTTGAGCCTGTAGTGGACAGAATGCATGCTAGAGGCAAGAGGCCCTTGTATGAGTCTAGGCCACCTAACTACTACAGAATGGAGAGCAGTCATTCTGAAAGAAGACTGGAGAGGAGTTCAGGTTATGGGACCAAA
This sequence comes from Camellia oleifera, assembly GCA_022316695.1. Classification (NCBI taxonomy): domain Eukaryota; kingdom Viridiplantae; phylum Streptophyta; class Magnoliopsida; order Ericales; family Theaceae; genus Camellia; species Camellia oleifera. The sequence goes on from CM039319.1 coordinate 59,202,194, forward strand.
GCCAGAGATTGGCCCCCTAGACCAACCTCATGCAGAACAGAAAGTGGCCACCTTCATCGAAGGCCTGAATCAAGCTCGAAGTAGGAGGTCAGAGCCAAGCACTTACCTTCACAGCCAGCTTCGAAGATGGCTTCGAAGGTAGAAAAAAACGGTTCAACATCTGAGTCAGTAAGTTTGTGGGTAGCTGGAGTTCCAGACTGGTTTGTAATGCAAAACAAACCTAGGAAAGTGCCTGTCCGGAGAGATGTTGGAATCTAAGGCAGGATGGTCAAGCCTCCTTTGGTGGTTCCGAACAATTGAGTATTGCTTAAACACCCAAAGACAAAGGAACCAGATATAGTCCCAGTCATTTCGAGATCACAAAGGAGAAAGATTCAGCGCAGGTACACTCAGTACCAGAACGATATGAAAGAAAATGGAGAGAGCTCTTCATTGGTCCAGACAGAAGGAAAGAAGACTCCAAAGTCAGACCATACTCCAAAGCTGACTCTACAAAGCAAAGTGGTTTGCAGCAGAGAACAGTTGGCCAAGGTTTATTCTGAACTAAAAGCCAGAGAGAAGTCTAGCTTAGCAGGATTGAAGAAAGCTCTGATGGAGAGTGATAGCGAGATAGAAGAAGAGATTGGCATAAGCCAAAAGAAGGAAATGGTAGAAGAAGAAATGTTCGAAGCCTTCATGGCTGAGCAAACATTTCTGGTTAAAGGACCAGTCGAGAAAGATCCTTCGAAGGGATCAGTTAGCAACGAAGTGCCAGAGTGCAGCATGGAGGATGCTGTTGAAGTCATTGAACAAGGTGGCCCAGGGGGGAAGAAGGTACAGCCAGCCATCTAATTTGGCTCATTTCCTCCAGTATCAGTCAATATGGTACACATACTGCCTCATGAGTTCCAGGCTGGAGATGAGGACCAAGATGACCAAGACATGGATCCTATTCCTGTCTCTAGTGAAGACTCACAAGTAAGTATGGTACAAAATGATCCTGGAATGGCTACCCCAATAGAAACTGAATATGAGAGTGAAGAAGAGGTGAGCATTAACCTCTCGTATCCTTTTGAGTATTCCTCGAATTCTATGACACAGCATGTCAAGCCGTTGTACATCAAGGTTTTCTTCGATGGGATACAACTGAACCGAATCTTGATAGACAATGGGGCAGCAGTGAACTTACTATCGAAATCTTCTTTTAAGAAACTAGGGAAAAAGAATCCTAGGTTGATCCCAACCAGCACAACCATCGCTGGTTTTGCTGGAGACAAACAGATGGCTCAGGGGATTCTACCCATTAACTTGAGTGTGGAAACCAGGGACTGCATGACAGCATTCTTCGTAATCGACAGTAATGCTAAATACAATGCTTTACTTGGGAGAGATTGGATCCACACTAACAAATGTGTGCCTTTCTCTTTACATCAGAAAATTATAATGGCCTTAGGCAATGGAGAGACGGAGGAAATTGATGCAGATCCTCAACCTTTCATAGCCTGTGCAGACTTTGCAGAGGCCAAGTTGTATATTGAGGGAGTAACTCCACTCAGTATATTGAGAAAAGCTGATGGCTCAGCCGAAGTGACGGCTGATGAGGAAGTGACATACTTGAAGCACTTAGTCCAAGAGAGTACTGATGAAGAGATTGTCGTTAAGGATGACAATGATGCTTGGTTATAGGCAAAGAGATGAAGAACAAGAAGCCAAGTCCTTGGCTCTAATTAAATTCTCAACATTGGATGTAAAAGCAATAGTCGAGAAAGTACAGGAGCAAGAGAGAGAAGCCATGATAATTGGCTGCAAACAGGAGCAGCAACAGGTCAGAATTTTGACCCTTGGCAAATACTGTGCATTGGACATTGAAACAAAGGTCCAGGAGATACAGGAAGAGGATGTCTTATGGACAGACTTTGTCTATGAGGAGGAGGGCAAAGATGTTGAACTAAAGAACCAGGGAGCAGAACAAAGCGAAAAGGTTGCTTCGAAGGTAGAAGGAACCAAGGAAAAAGCTTCAATAAGTTCTTAGACACAAGACCCCTTAGAAGAAGTGAATTTAGGAGAAGGTTCTATGCAACAGCCTACCTATATAAGTACTTGTTTGAATGTTCTGGACAGAGACCAGCTGTTGGTTGTTCTAAAGAAATACAAAGATTGCTTTGCATGGTCTTATAATGAACTACCAGGATTGGATAGGTCATTAGTGGAACATAGGCTTCCTATGAAGCCTAATTTCAAGCCATACAAGCAGAAACCAAGAAGAATGAGTCCAGAAGTAATTCAGAAAGTCAAGGAAGAGATTCTTAGACTACTCAAGGCAGGCTTTATTAAGACAACCAGGTATGTTGAATGGCTATCTAATATTGTGCTTGTAGTCAAGAAGAATGGTAAAATGAGGGTATACATTGATTTCAGAAACTTAAATCTAGCAACTCTAAAAGATGTATACCCTATGCCTATAGTGGATCTGTTGGTAGACAGTTCAGCAGGGCATCAAGTTTTATCAATGATGGATGGGCATTCTGGTTATAACCAGATCTGCATCGCAGAGGAGGATGTCCACAAGACAGCATTCAGATGTCCTTGAAATATTGGCACCTTCGAATGGGTTAAAATGCCATTTGGCTTGAAGAATGCTGGGGCTACATATCAGAGGGCTATGAACACTATATTTCATGACCTCATTGGAGGGTATTTAGAGTGTTATATTGATGACATTGTAGTTAAATCCCAATCCATGGTGGAGCATTTGTTTTACTTAGAAGCAGGCTTAGAAAGTTCAAATTGAAACTCAATCCTCTTAAGTGTGCTTTTGGCGTATCATTTGGAAACTTCTTGGGTTATGTGGTACACAAGAAAGGAATATAGATTGACCAGAATAAAGTTAAAGCCATCATTGAAGCCAGACTTCCATCAAGTAAGAAAGAATTACAAAGGTTCCTTAGGCAGGTTAACTTTCTTCGAAGGTTCATTTCTAACACTACAGGAAAAACTAAAGTATTTTCTTCCTTGTTAAGGCTGAAAGATGAAAAAGAATTTGTGTGGATAACAGAGCATCAAATTGCTTTCGAAGGTATCAAAGCCTACTTGGCCAACCCTCCAGTGCTGATGCCACCAAAGGGTGATAAGCCCTTGAAGTTGTACATAGCTGCAGCAGAAGATTCATTGGGAGCTTTTTTGGCCTAAGATAATGAAGAAGTCAAGGAGCAAGCTATTTATTACCTTAGTAGGTTTTTAAATTCTTATGAATGTAAATATTCAGCTGTTGAAAAGCTGTGTCTTGCTTTGTATTTTGCTGCAATGACATTAAGATATTATCTCTTACCTACAACTGTCTTGGTAATTGCAATCAGAGATTTGGTTAAGTACTTGTTATCTAGACCTATGTTGAGGGGGAGAATTGGCAAGTGGATACTAGCCTTATCAGAGTTTCATCTAGCGTATGTTCCCCAAAGGGCAATAAAAGGGCAAGTTTTAGCCAATTTTCTGGCAGACCATCCATCTCAAACAAAGAGCCAAGAGATAATGGAACTTGGTATGGCTAGTGTTAAGCCACGGCAGATGTGGTTCGATGGGTCGAAAGCCAATGGTTTAACTGGGATTGGTATTTTGATTAAATCACCACAAGGGGTAGAAACCACACATGGTTTCAGAGTGGACGAAGCTACCTGTTCCAATAACCAAGCTGAATACGAAGCCTTAATAGTGGGACTAGAGATTCTTATTGGATTGGAAGTACACGCAGTTGACATATTTGGAGACTCTCAATTGGTGGTTAACCAAGTGAAAGGGATTTTCAAGTGCCAAAGCATAAGTATTTTGCCATACTATGTTATTGCATTACATCTGCTTTCTCAGTTTCAAATAGCAAATGTAACTCATGTTCCAAGATTCTTGAACAATAGAGGTAATGATGTAGCTCAGAAAGTTTCGAACTTCAAGAGAAGGGATAATACCCAAAGGGACATAAGCCAAACAACATATCAAAGATTAATACAACCTTTGAATAAAAGGAATGTGGTCTTGGAAGTCAATCATAATGACTTACAAGAACAAGATTGGAGGTAGCCAATAATGCAGTATTTGGCTGGTTCATCTTCGAAGGCCAGCAGGAAAGTTAAATTGCAGTCTATGCAATACATGATATATGGTAATGCTCTGTATAAAAGGGGGGGAGATAGTTTATTGCTAGAATGTTTAGGCCCAAAAGAAGCATTAACAGCTATGGCTGAGATTCATGAAGGCATCTGTGGTGCTCATCAGCCTGGTGTAAAGATGAGATGGTTGCTTCGAAGGCATTCCTATTATTGGCCAACTATCCTTAAAGATTGCATAGAGTATACAAAGGGTTGCCAGGCATGTCAAAAGCATGGCACAATAAGGCATGTGCCCATAACTGACCTATATGTAGTAGTGAAGCCTTGGCCATTCAGAGGATGGGCCATGAATATGATGGGAAAAATACACCCACCTTCTTCGAAGCATGATTGTTTCATACTAGTGGCCACTGATTACTTCACGAAGTGGGTCAAAGCCAAGCCATACAAGGCTGTGGACCAGATAGAGGTCATTGGGTTCATTAAAGATTTGATCCATAGATTTGGCATCCCACAAACCATAACTGTGGATAATGGGACTGTGTTTGATAGGAAAATGGTGAAGTCTTTTGTGGCAGAGTTTGGAATTAGCCTTGTTAATTCCACACCCTATTATGCACAAGCCAATGGTCAAGCTGAATCATCCAACAAGTCTTTGAAAAAAGGAATTCAAAAAGTTGTGGAGGATAATCCCAGAGATTGGCATAACCTTTTGTTGGATGTCTTGTGGGCTTACAGAACTTCCCCAAGGTCAAGCACAGTAGTCACTCCTTATGCCTTATTATATGGGCATGATGCAGTTTTACCTGTGGAAATTAATGTTAAATCTTTGAGGGTAAGATGCCAAGATCAGTTAGATCCTGAGCAGTACCATCAAAGTATGTGCTTGGAGTTAGAAGGCATAGATGAAGCCAGGATTTTGGCATTAAATAGCATTCTTTTCCAAAAGAAGAAAGCAGCCAAGAATTATAATAAGAAAGTCAAGCACATTGGTTTTGATGAAGGTGATTTGGTACGGAAAACAATACTCCCAATAGGAATTAAAAGCCACAAGTTTGGCAAATGGTCACCTAACTGGGAAGGACCATATCAAATTCATAGAGTTCTGCCTTTTGAAGCATACCATTTGAGAAATTTGAATGGGTGTATACATCCCAAAAAGATTAATGGCAGTTATTTGAAGCCTTATTTTTTAATTATTTGGGAAACACAAGGAATAAAATGAGCATTAAGTACAAGAACATAAGACTGCTCAAATGATAGACAAAAATTTATTTTTTCGTAAAGAATTAAGTACAGTTTGCCACAAATTGGCCCAAAAATCGTTACAATGTCTTAATTGTTTTTGTACAACCGATTTCCTATTGTTAAGTGAGGCAAATAGTTGAATAGCTGCAGCCATGTCTTCTTTTCGATCAGCCAGTTCTTGGTTGGTGATTTGCAATTTGGTATAAGTTCGGACTAAGGCTTGATTTATTACAGCCAGCTCCTAATCAAGCTGAGCTTTCTTTTCCAGCAGCTGGACTCGAAAGTGGGAGGCAGAGGAGTGTTGTTCTTTCAGAGTTGATACTTCGGTATGCACTTGGGAAACAAAACTCTGATCTCTAGCCAGTTTCTCATCCGCAGCCTTGGCAGCTTGACAAATGTTGAGGTAGAAATCGACAGTGGCTGCTACCTGAGATAGGTGACTTGAAACATTCATGCCGAACTTCTCAGCAACTTTGCAGCATTGAAGGAACCCATTTCTGATTATAGGCCTTTGCAGAGCCTCGAAGGGAATCCTCGAAAAAGAAATTAACAGTTCCAGGCATGTGTCCAGGTCTATCAAAGGTGCAGAAGGCTTGCTGTTGGAGGAAGAACTCTAAAAAATTTCCAACAAGGAGTCAGCCAAAATTAATGGCTCAGCTTCAACATTGAATGTTGGAGAGGTAGAAGGTATGTCGAAGAGACTAGCTAGCCTGGCTTCGAAGACATCAACCTCATCCACAGACATGAGAGGCGCAAAAAGAGTTGTGGTGGAAGGCACAGAGGACTGCATGGGGATAGGAGAAATGGATGGAGCATCTTTGGCAGTCTCTATGGTCTTAGCCACCAACGAATCAAGTGAGGAGGAGCTGGAAGTAGGCAAAGGTGATGAATTATGAGTTGGAGAACTACCAGCACCCTCAATTCGGGAATTAACTGCCTTCGAAGAAGAGGTAGTAGTTGGAATTTCCTTGGAAGGAGAGAGAAGAGCAAGGCTCGGAAGAGAAGTAAATCGAGGGACAGGATCAGTGGTTGCTGTTGCAAAAGGAGAAATATAAAGTAATGTTAAATCTCAATATTGAAGATTCGACAAGAAAAGAATAAAGGCATGGAGGAAATTACTTATTCTAGAAGCATTGGCACTGATGGGGGAGCTGTGAAGAGAGTAATGTTCGGCAGTTTGTTGCTCTCTTGCCATTTCCCTTGGTAATGCATCAGCAGCAGCAACTTCCTCTCTTAGAAATTGTTGCTGCCGTCTCCTCTCAGCCCTTTCGAAGACAACTATGGCCTTGGAATGTTCTTGTTCTACGGCCTTAGCAGTTGCTTCGTGGATGGGATCTTCAACCAAGCCAGTAGTTGAAGCAGTCACTTTCTTTCTCTTTTCTATTGCTTGGGCAATTGTCTCGGAATCAGAATCTTCAACGAAATCATCAGGTGAGACAGTAATCTTTCTTCTCTTTTTTCTCTGAATTGGTGTTGTCCATTCCTCCATTGTTTTCTCAACTTCTTCAGTTTGAGATTCGGATTCCCCAAAAATGAGCTCCTCCTCTGCCTCCCTAACAGCCGTCTCCTCTTGAGCCAAATCAGTCACTATTTTCTTTCTTTTCAAGGGAGACTCCTGCTCTTAATCTTCTTCTTCTTCTTCTTCTTCTTGAAACTCAGATTTTTCCTTTTTTAGCTCAAGGAGTCTCCTCTTGTTTTGCTGTTGACCACCTTCACAGAAGAAGAATTAAAGATAAGATAACAAGCATTATATAGAAGGTCGAATGAAAGAAAACAAAGGTATATACCTTTCTTTGAAGCAACCCGAGTGACTTTAAAAGGAGTTAAGGCAGCAGGAGTGGACTGAGTCGGAAGAGGCACAGTGGAAGAAGTAGCAGTTCCAGTTCCCTTGGGCTTGGGCACATCCAACACCTTTAGTAGGTTTTGAGGTGAAATGGCCAAATAGACTTCCATATTGCTCACCCACCAATTTTGGTATCTCTTCAATACGGTACCTTGAGGAATGAAAAAGGTATACTCAAAATTGGCCAAGTCATCTACAAATTTGAAGGTTGCCTCTTCTAGCCTCGACCTCTGAACCTTCAAATCTCTCCTAGTAAGGCTCAAATTGGTGTTGCTGCAGAGAGGTATTGGGACCCCTTGTGTGAAGCCAAATTGCCTAGCAAATTGAGCAGGACAATAAGGCTCAGCTATGCATTTATAAGCCCTGGGGTTCGTAGTCCCGATGAATAGCTCTCTAGGAAGCAGAAGGGAAGCCCATATATCCTTGTGAGTAGGTGAGGCACAGAGCTTGTCACTTAGGAAATTATTCAACCAAGTTGGACCAAGGTTGGGTTCGAAGGCACGGAAACGGTGAATAGGAAGGGCAGCTGGTAGTTGGTGGAAGAAAGAGAAATAAAAGGCAAAAGTGGAGGGAGAGAGTGAAGCATTGGCTAGTCTTATGCCATGGGTGAGAGAGTGTAGCTTAGAAAATTTAAGGCATTTGGATTGTAATTCAGAAAAATAGGCGAAAAGCCAAAGTTGAAGGATCCAGAATGGCCCCCTTTGATTAGCATCTAAGGGTTTTTTCATAAAAAATGGAGCAAACTCTATATACATGGCCTAGAACATATGGGGCCAAGGCTACCCTTTTTTGCAAAACAAAGGCTTTGGCAAGGGGGGCAAATTCAGGCATGATTCTTTGAGAGGAGGTGCAAAAAAGGAATTTGCAAAGCCAATACAACAAGAAGGAAAAGAATTCCCTATCAGTTACCACGCCCTTTCTTTTATTCTCAGCTTTAACAAAATCACTGTAAGATGAGTTAAGAGAGGGGAGGGAGAAAGAGACTGCTAAGTCAGGAAAATCTGGTGTAATGGGGGTACCAATAGGGGATACTCCTAATAGATGGCAAATATCAAGAACAGTAGGGGCCATCATCCCACATCTAAATTGAAAGAAATTAAAGATCGGATTCCAAAAACATAAGGTAGCAGAAACTAAGAAAGGGTCCTCTGAGATAGTTACCTTAGATAGTCGAAGAGCATTGAGAAGGCAGAGCTCTTGAAGGTCTAGTGTCCTAGCAAGGATGACCCGGTCATACCATTCTTGCCACTCCGGTCTCACCGTGGGCCAGCATCGGTGGGGGCGGTTGATTCTTCAGTTCCTCCAGTCGAGACCACCTTCATAAAAGAGACATTGGTTCTCCAGACGAGGATATAGGGCTGGGAGCTCAGTAAGGATCTCCTTGAATATGGGCCCGAGCACGTAATCTTGCTGCACATGGCGACGAGGAACAAAGATACACCCATCGATAGCGTTTTTCTCCCCAGCCTTGTACTTCTCACATTCTGCATCAATGAGCCTTTTTAAGGCCACAGATGAGCTCACACGCTCTATGATTGGCACTTCTGGTGAAGAAGAAGCCATTGATAGTATGCTTTTTCAGAAAGTGAAGAAGGGAGTAGAGAAGAAGTTGGAAGACTGATGAGGGTTTGTACGTTGAGAGCGTAAGTGATTTCAGAGCACGAAACAAAAGGGTTTTTAAAGCTTTTGTGTCTGAAAGATATATTGCGTAAGTCGTTAAGTACTAAAAGTACGAATACGAGGAGTCTCATCCAATATTGATAGTTTTGGAGGGAAGAACACATTTCGGATGGTGATGTCAGCTTCAAAGCAAGATATTTGGCTTCGAAACCAGATTTTGGCGTCAAAAATCAAACTGTGACGGCTTCGAAATACAAAAGTCGGCTTCGAAGCATACTAGATGCTTAAACATGTAAGAATACTCAAGGGTGAGTTTGCTTAGAAGAGATCAAAGACCTGTAATAGGTTTCTTAACAAAAGTAATACCCTTGAGGTAAAACTTAAGGCCTCTTAAGGATGTGAATTGTTGTTCAAAACATCTAAACCAATAGTTAGTTTGTATATACATAGAGAATTGTTTGTTCGGTTACAATAGTGTACCCTAAGGGCAATTTCCATATTGTTGTAAGTATGAACTGTTGCAAAACTAGTCAGTATTAACCATGACTATATTTTGGTTATGATTAAAATAGGCTTTGAGGGGAAAGATTGTTAAAATTCGAAGCACCAATTCCAAACAAAAATCAACAAGAGTTGGTAACCATAGTCCATAGATTGGACAATTCATCTCAACATCCTTATTGGAATTAATTGGATCTATATTCGAAGGATAAGATTGTTAAATTCGAAACACTGATTCTAAATGAAAATCAGCAGAATTGTCAATTCTATTCCAAAAGTTGGAAGAATTCATGTTGATTTTAGTGTTTTAAACAATTGTGTCCAGTTTTGAAGAATGAGTTTGTTCAATTCGAAGCTTTGAATTGGCTTTTGAAAACAAAAGGAAATAGGGTCAAACAATGCCAAATACAGAAGAATTTTGTTTGTATTCAAGCCAAGGAAATTACATCGAATAACCCTATCTGGGTATAAACTCAAGCTCATAAAAATAAGGAATGGAATAAATAACAAGATCATGAAATTTGGTCCAACAGTGATCAATGAATTTTTGTTCTTTCTTTATTATATCTTCTATTTCTTCTAATGTTGGCTGCATAAGTTGATGTGCTCTCACTTCGTAGTAGAGCTCTTTAGCCTTTATTTCGAAAGCTTCCTATCTCAATCTTTGTTCTGATTCGTCTATGATCAAATCATCCCAATACGCAGAATCTTTATTATTGAAATCATCGAATTCTTCGATGAAGTTCTCTGCTTCGTACTGGGCATGAATTCGAAGAGACGAAAGTTGGTCTAAAGATTGTGTAGTAGCCATACAATTTCGATGCTAGTGGAGGAGCAATGGAAGTTGGTCCAGGAACATATGAAGTTCTGCTTGGGCAAGGGGATTAAGGACATGGCTCCTAGTCAGAATATCACAAGCCCATTGAAGTTCTTGAAAGGGACTGCGTCCTCAAGAACATTGAAGGGCAAGTGAGAGAAAGCTGCAAGCAGAAGTTGAGCTTGTTTCCGCTCAGTGGGAGTAGGGAATGGTGGAGGTTTGTAAGGTGGAAAGACTTCATTCATGGGGAGGGCAAGCCTCAGTTTCTCTGTCCAGCAAAGAGTTGGTGGAGGAGAAGGTATAGATGCTTCTGCTTCAGAAGATGGAGAAGAAGGTGTGGATGCTTCTATTATGGGAGATGACACGGGGGTGGAAGAAACAAAAGCATTAATATAATCAAGCCAATCAGAAGAACAAATCTTCGCCTTCTAGGCTAAGAATGATGGGTTGTACCCTTGTGCCTCTTTTGGGCGTCGGGCAACAAGCACTGTCGTTGTGGGCATGGAAGATGTATACCATGCTACTAGTAGATTTTCCTCCAAATTACGTCGATGGTCAATGGGCACATAGGGGTAGACCACTGAACTTCGAGCGTAGGAAGGGAACTCCAAAGGGTCAGTGAACTCAACAAAATGATGGTTGATTCGTTCCCTCAAATCATAAGTCTCAGGGGTTGACCAACTTGTCCAGTCAAAAACCCCAGAAGATGAAGAAGTTACAACTTTATCCCATGCAGAGGTCTGTGAAGAAGAGTTTCCCAAGTCCATATTTGCAACTTTCTGAATCAAAGATTTGGGAGTAGTTTGTTCAAAGCACAAGAATGAGTCAGAGGAGGAACTTCTTGTACCTATATTTGCAAGTTTCTGAATCGAAAGATTAAGAGCAATGTGTTCATAATTCAAAGGTCGATAATTTGTAAAGGCATCCATGACCTGGATATGGAAAGGTGGATAAAGGTGGCTAATTAATGCATAAAAATTCTTTCGAGGAGGAACAACATCATCATATGACTCTTCGTGTGCTCGATCAATGGAGGAGAAAGTTTATTCGGCCATAGAAGGAGTATCAGTCTGTGCGAGTGCTAAGGTATTGGGGGCGTTCACAAGATTGAAAGTAAATTAATGCAAGTGATCATCAATAAATGACGGTTGCATTTCCAGAATTTAGACCCCATGCACGTTCTAAAAAACGTGGGAAAAAAGCTTTGATCCACTAATATCACCAAGTATTGGGTATATTAGTGCAGGGGATAATGTTGGCTACATATTTTGTAAAAGCTAGTTACGATTTGACACGTGGCAGAATAAGGGTAATATAGGAAGACTATTCATGCCTTCGATCTTGATCGTACACGTGGCAGTTAATATTAGTTCTCACAAGATCTGAGTAGCATTGGATCAATAACGAGATGCAAGGTGACGTGGCTTCAACGGTTATCCACATTCAAATTCAAATATAGGAGGGAAGCCTAACTGTAAGTAATGGTGTGGTGGAACTACTTATAAGGCAGCATAATCAGCGATCATAGAGGAGCAGTTTGACGGTTTGAAGTGCAGTTCGAAGGTCATCCTTGACAAGTATAAATAGTAGGGATGCCCCCAGAAAAACCCCCCAGACTCAGATCCAACAAACCAGTCATTTACTTCATATTTTCCTTTTCAGTTTTACATTTCCAGTCTTTACATTTCCTGCACTTTAAATACCTGTTCTTTACATTCCTGCACTTTAAATTCCTACACTGTACTTCGTTCATAGAAGTAGTTCCAAGTAGATCGTCACTGTAAACCTCTACGAGGCTGAGTTTGGATCATTGTAAGTTTTCATTTTAATGAAATATTTCAGTTGCTCGTCATTTCACTGTTATTTTGCTTAATTTCTCCTAAGTCAAGTTACCAGTAAAAGTCCTCTTCATTGAGGCTGAAAGAACTAAAATACAATCATCTGATAATTGGTTGGAAATTATAATTTCTGTAAGGCCTGATTGATCCTTGCTGGTACACTCGTATTTACAAAAAATACCCTTCGAAAGCCAAAAAGCCAATAGAACCCTGCACAAAAACAAATTAAAAAAATATAAACTTTAATCTTCAATTATAGGAAGAAACGAAAAGATAAACAAATGTCTATATATTGCATCCCAATATAGTAAGAAAATGTGTTGAGTATATAAAAAAATTACCAATGAGCAAATGGATATTAGACATCAATTATAGCATCAACATTATAGGTTGAAGTTGAAGATAAGCTTGACTCTAAAGTACCTAATTAGAAGTCAACAAAAGAAGATTAATAAAACTTACATTAGAAAATGAATAATACAAATAAAAATAAAGATAAATAAATTCTCATTTACCCAAGTCATATTGCTCAAATTCTTCCACATCATCCATTGCCTTTCGAAGAGAAATTGGAAGGTTGCTTCGAAGCCAATTTTGAGTACATACAAAAGCTTCAACCATAGAAGGCGAGAGTGAACTACGAAATGGGTCAAGAATACGTCCTGCCGTATTAAAAGCCGACTCCGATGCAACGGTAGAAATAGGCATGGCCAACATATCTCTTGCAAGTGGTGATAACACCCTATATTTGGTTGCATTCACCTTCCAATAATCCAAAATCTCAAATGCTTGATTCTTTGCAAAATGTTCAACCTCAGATAAATATTATTCCAATTCTGACTTAGATCCACTAGTGCATCGCCCCTCCAAATAGGAATTAAATTGGGAGTCAACTAAAGAATAAGGATCATCATCATCATCATCTTCCACCATATTCACAACTTCACTCACACTTGGAAGTTTCTCATTTGAAGGATAAAGTGTGACATAATGGCTATACAAACGACTCAAGCAACTCTTAACCTTGTCTACCATCTCTTCCACCTTCCTATTATCTCCCAGAAATAAATTAGAAAAACAAAACTCCAAGTATGCCATTTTTTTGGTAGGATCAAGAACCACCGCAACATACAACAACAAATTGATTTTACTTCCATCCCCCCAATACTTGCTAAACTTTAGCTTCATAGTCTTTGCCATTGTGCTCAAAGTATCATCCTCCTTCAAAATTAATTGGTTAATTTTGCTTTCAATAACAAACATCTTTTTGTAAAAAGCATTGGAAGTAACAAAGAGAGACCCCGAAAATTTCTTAGTTGCAACATAAAATAATTTTAGAAACCTCAAAAAAATTCTACACTTTTTCCAATCCAACTCATTCGGACTTCTTCTTATGCCACTATCAACATCCTTGAAATAAGGTTCAAAGTTGGAATCCACAAACTTCAATCGGTTAAAGCCTTCTTATACTTTTTGGTGGCCTTTAACATCAAATAGGTAGAGTTCCACCTAGTTGGTACATCTAGGCATACAAGAGCTTTTGAATCAAGTTTGAGTGTGGCTGCACACTTCTTAAAAACATCATGCCTATGAGGAGAAGACCTCACATATCTCACCGCAAGTCTAATGTTGGCAATAGAATCATCTATTTCTTTTAACCCATCACTCACAACGAGATTAAGAATATGTGTACAACAACGCATATGACTAAACTCATGTTGCAAAATAGTCCCCTTCCAATCTTTGGTTATCGTTTTCAAATATTGAATGGTAAGATTATTAGAACTAGTATTATCAACTGTTAAGGTGAATATGCTATCAATGTTCCACTCAATCAAACACGACTCAATTTTTTGACCCAATGTTTCTCCTTTGTGATCCTCAACTTGTTGAAAATTTATGATTCTTTTTTGAAGTTTCCAATTATCATCAATGAAATGAGCAGTCAAACACATGTAACACAAATTCTGAATAGATGTCCAAGTGTCCATAGTAAAGCAAATTCTACGACCCTTCATGGCCTTCTTTAACTTATCCCTTTCATTCTTGAATATATTGAGCACTTCTCTAGACATGGTTTGACGAGAGAGAACTGGTGTGAATTTGGGTTGCATGACATTGCAAAATCTTCTAAACCCAACACCCTCCATAAATCTAAATGGCAACTCATCAATGACCACCATCTCCACAAGAGCCCTTTTACAAGTATCAAAATTAAAAATTGTGGCTACAACCTCAACACCCTCTTCATTTTGTTTCGGTTTAAGATTTAATGTTTGTTGACCATCTGTATCCCTATTTGGATATTCTTTACAATTGGGTGTATGACTCAAATTACTAGTCCCATAAAGTCTAGAGTCAGCCATATACTCTTTCTTACAATATTTACATACAGCTCTACGCTTCCCATCGGTCCCTACAACCTTGTCAAAATGATCCTAAACTGTGGATGGTGCTCTCCCCCCTCCACTCTCACTCTTTCTCTTTGGGGGTCTAGGAGGCTTAGGTTCAAGTTCAGGTTCGGCTTCGACTAAGAGAGGATTCATTTGAGAATTAGAGGATTTCGGAGATACAAGATTGATTGCGGGAGATTGAATACTATTCTCCATTTAAACTGGATTACAAAAATACGGTCACAGAATCAATTTTACAGACACAGATTCAATTTTAATCTTAATAACAGATTTAATTCCAAAAATTAAATAACAGATTTAAATAACAAATTTAAATAACAAACATAGTTAAATAACAGATTAAATAACAAATTTAAATAACAGACAGATTTAATAACAGATTTAATTCAACAGATTTAATTCCAAAAGTTAACAAATTGAATCAAATTAAATCTTTCAGACATATACTCTTTCAGACATATTAAATAACAGACATATACTCTTTCAGATTTAATTTAATTTTAATAACAGATTGATTCAGACATATACTCTTTCAGATTTAATTTAATTTTAGCAACAGATTGATTCAAAATTCCTGAAAATATAAAACAACTAAGAGTAGTAGTTACAGATTCAAACCATTCAAATTTCAAGTTACAGATTCAAACCATTCCTTAAGCACAAACCATTCAATTCCAAAACACTCAGACCTTGATTTTCAATTTAAATTTAATTTAATTCCAAAACACACAAACAACACAAACATTCAAATTTAATTTTCAATTTTTACAAATTTAAATCCTAATCATTTAAAAAATCACTCTAAAGAATCTAGAATCATAACTCAAACCTTGATTTTTAGATAACAGATACATACTCTTACCTTTGATCTAAGATCAAACAGATTCAGATCACACAGAACACACAGAACACAGATTCAGACCAAAACAAACACACAGAACACAGATTCAGATATGTTGGTCCAATAAACACACAGAACATAGATTCAGATTCGATCGGGGTGAGAGAGAGAGAGAGGCAGAGATTGAGAGAGATAGAGGCTTACCCGTGAGTAGATCGGTGTGATGAGAGAGTGAGATGATTTGGTGCGATGAGATGAACAACGAGAGAGTGAGAGAGACAGTGATGAGATGAGAGTGATCCCTAATCGGTGCAGAAGATGAAGATGAACAATGAAACGAGAGAGTGAGAGAGACAGTGATGAGATGAGATGAGACTGAGAGAGTGAGGTATAGACAGCGATTAGGATTTTTTCTTTTGTTTGTTATAGATGAGGTGAGTGAGATGGTGAGAGATGGACGGTTAGATTTGAAAAAGGGAAAAAAAAACGTCAAACCCGCAACCTGCCCGCAACCCGAAATTTATATAAAATCCAAACCGCACCCTACCCTAATGTGTTTGTGAAACCGCCCACACGCGTGCGGTTCGAATCGGGTATGGCGGTTTGGGCGGTTCGGATAACCCTATGCCCAGCCCTAATTTGAAGTAATTGATGTCAAAATGTGGTGCCACATTCAGGGGCGGACTGACGTAGAGGCTACTAGGAACCAAGGCCCTCTGCTCAAATAAAAAAAAAAATACTAATATATATTACTTTTCAACAAAACATTAATAATATATAATTATTTAAGTAAAATGGCCCCCTTGCTTCTGTTTTGTGGGCTCCCATCTATTCATTAGATGGCCCAAGTCCAGGTCTCTTCTTTCCAAAGAAAAGGCTGAACAGAAGACAGAAAGAAAAAATAAAAAAAAAAAACCTAAGGGTTTTGACTTGCTGCAAGCACGCTGTCTTATTATTGAAAGCATAGGGTTTTCTTGGAGTCAAATCAATTTGGGGAACATACAAAAAAAAGTCTTGCTTCTGCTATTAATCTTCTTATTATTACAAGTATGTGATTCATATTCTCTTTTATTGTTATTTTCAATTTGTAATACTTTTATTATTATTATTTTTTTTAGTGTCATGTTGATACAATTGCAATTTTTTAAATTTTACATATTAAGAAAAAAAAATCATGAATTAGGACATATGATTTCAATTACTAGGTTTTTTTTTTTTTTTTTTTTCAATCATATTTGGGCAAATTTAATTTTACTCAGATTAAGTGTTATAAATTCAAAATTAAAATGAATTGAGACTTGTATAAAATTTATGTGTTGAATCTAAATTATGAATTTTTAAATTTATATGAAATTTATTTTAATTGCATTTGTTATTCTAGGCACAAAAAATTTCTATGTCTTGTGATATATATATATATATATATATTACATTAACAATTGGTTCTAACTTTTAAGTAGAATATTAACCATGTATGTAATGAATTCTACTTTGATTTGTAGATTATTATGGGAAAGCCATGTACAATTGATAGATTTTTTAAAAGAAAAAATGCAAGTTCCTCAGAAGTCAATGTTGACAACACATTATTGCCAACTTCCAATGTTGATATCCCTAAAAATCCTCCCACAAAATCTCAAAAAATTGATGTTAAAGAAATTGATATTGGTTCATTGGAGCAAGATCTTGGATTACGTATACAGATTTGGGATTATCATGTTAATTAACGTGATGAAATTCGACGAGCTTATATTAAGGCTGATCCATACCAACCTATACTTTCAAAGTATTTGAAATCTGGATCAATAACTCATCCTCGTAGCTTTCAACCGTCATGGTTCAAACTATTTCCGTCATGGTTGGAATATTCACCTGCAAAAGATGTAGTTTTTTTGTTTATCATGCTTTCTTTTTTATAAATCATGTGAATCTGGATTTTATGGCCAGCAAGCATTCATTGTTGATAGATTTCAGAATTGGAAGAAAGTTAGGGATGGAGCAAAATGTGCTTCTTTAAATCATCTAGGGAAAGATCCTAATTCTTTTCACAATGTTGCCGAGAGATCATGTGAAGACTTGATAAATCAATTTCAACATATAAAAAAGGTATTGGACAATTTTACTTCTGAACAAATTGTAGATAAATGACTAAGATTGAAGGTCTCAATTGATATAATCCGATTGCTTGCATTTCAAGGTTATGCTTTTAGAGGTTGTGATGAAAGGCCAGATTCAATCAATCGTGGAAATTTTCTTCAAATAGTGAAATTGTTGGGGTCATATAATGATAATGTTGCTAAAGTATTGGATAAAGCTCTGAAAAATGCCTCTTACACATTACCAAAGATTCAAAAAGAAATTTTACATATTTTTTCAACCAAAGTGAATAATGCAATTCATGAAGCAATTGGTGATGCAAAGTATTGCATAATTGTTTATGAAGCTCGTGATGAGTCAAAGAAGGAGCAAATGGCTATAGTTTTGAGATTCATTGACAAAGATGGTTTTGTGAGAGAGCTTTTTTTGGGGCTTATTCATGTCTCTAACACTGCTGCATCAACCTTAAAAGATGGAATATATTATGTATTGTCTAATCACAATTTAGATATTTAGAATATTTGAGGACAAGGATACGATGGTGCAAGCAATATGCAAGGTGAGTGGAAATGATTACAAACATTAGTTTTGAATGATTGCCCATATGCTTATTATATTCATTGTTTTGCACATCGTTTGCAATTGGCTTTAGTGGTAGCATCGAAAGATGTTATCTCAATTCATACATTTTTTCCTAAATTGAGTTTTGTTGTCAATATTGTTGGTGCTTCATGCAAGTGCAATGATGAATTGAAAGTTGCGCAAGCTGCTGAAATTGAACATATGATTGACTTTAATGAGCTCGAGACTAGTAAGGGACTTAACCAGATTGGCACTTTACAACGAATTGGAGATACTTGGTGGAGTTCTCACTTCAAGTCAGTTTCAAGCTTAATAGAAATATTCAGTCCAATATGTGAAGTTCTTCTCAACATCATTAATGAAGGAACGACTTCTGCCCAATGAGGAGATGCAGACTCAGCTTATGAAACATTGACTTCATTTGAATTTATCTTTATTTTGCATCTCATGAAAGAAATGTTGGAGATCACCGATTTACTTTGTTAAGCTTTGCAATGCCGATCTCAAGACATCTTAAATGCTATGAATCTAGTTTCATCTACCAAGGCACTTTTGCAAAAGTTTAGAGATGACAAATGTGATGCTTTACTAGCCAATGTGAAATCATTTTGTGAGGTATGTAACATAGATGTCCCGAATATGAATGCCCCTTATATTAGGAGAAGAGGTCAAGCTCGTGATCATCAAGATGACTTTATAGTTGAGCATTATTATCAAGTAGATATTTTTTATGCTGCAATAGATTCTCAACTACAAGAATTAAATGGGCGGTTCAGTGAACATGCAGTAGAGTTGCTTAATCTTAGCTTAGCTCTAGATCCTCGAGATGTGTTTGAAACTTTTAGAATCGACGATATTTGTTAGTAGAAAAGTTTTATTTGCAAGACTTCTTAGATCAAGAGAAAATACAGTTGAGAATGCAACTTTACCATTACGAGCATAATGTAGTTCAGCATGCGGATTACAAAAAGTTATCTACTATTTCTGAATTATGTCAGTGGTGGTAAGGACAAACAAATCTACTATCTATCAACTTATTTATAGAGTGATTACACTTGTTCTTACTATTCCAATTTCTACTGCAACTACGGAGTGATTATGTTTAGCCATGAAAATTGTTAGAACTAGAATTCGCAACAAAATGGAAGATGAATTTCTTACAGACTTTTTGCTTGTGTACATTGAAAAGGAAATTGTTGAAAATTTTACCACAGAATCAATCATTGAAGACTTTTGAGATATTAAAGAACATCGAGTTCCACTTTGATAGATAATTGAGTTGATTTGTATAAATAATTTTTTAATACATGACTTTGCTTTTATTCATATATTAAATTTATCAAATATATGGTTTTATTTTTTACGTACTAATTTAATATTAAATTTTAGTTTACTTTTTGAATTAATTAAAATAGTAGTTTATATCAATTCATATAAAAAAAATTATTTATGTCTTGACCCTCTGCAAATGAATTCTTGGTTCTGTCCTTGGCTACATTCACTTGGTTTAAGCAATTAATTTGCAAGAGGTAGCCATAACTTCCATGTCCTGCAAACAATAATAATGATAGTAATAAATATAAATATGGCTATAGTAAACCTTTAAAGATGGTCATGGTCTAAATTGACAGATCTCACAATCAATGAGATTAGAGTTGGCACAAGCCGCAATCAATGAAATTGAATTTAGCTATAATTGACAGGCCACAACTAATTAAATTAGATTTGTCTTATTAACAGGCTAAAATTGATAGAAAATAAAATATAGTGTCAACAATATTGCACACTTTTTGTGCATGTAATTTTTTATTTTGTGAACATGTGAAGCTTATATATGTATTATGCAGCAAATCCATTGTGTACTATGTGCATAGAAGTTGTGTCATGGATTCGTACTAATTGATATTGTACATATATATATATATATATATATATTTTTGGCATTGTTGTTCAATTTTAGAGGATAAGCATGTTCCCTTAATACTAGAACTCATACTGATCAAGACAAGATACTTGGAAGAAGTTTCAGTAAAACTCTCGCTATTTCAACCAGAAAAGTCTAAACCTTTTTTTTCCAGTTACCTTTTCAATCTTTTGTGTTTGCAATTTATACCCAATCTACAGTAGGATGCAATCCAAATTTCAAGGTCTGGATCATCTACTTGTGTTCACTCAAATGATGGATTCTTGGTAGGCTGCATAAGCGGAAAATTATCAGATTGAATTATGCTTTCTTTCAATGTGATTCTTTTCATTTACAGAGCAATAAAGCAGTGAATGTGCAAACAAATTTCAAGCTTTGTAGTGACAACTACAACAAAATTTGAGCGATCTAATATATATACAGTAACATGAAGCATAAGATTGTTGCATGCTTGAATGACTGATTGCTATCTTGGCCCTGAAAGCCGCACAGCAGAAAGATAAGTATCGCTGTTGCAATCTGACGGCCCTGATGAAGTGCCCTCACTGCTGATCGGTTTGAAGAAATTTGAAAACAAATGAGAACCCATTTGAGAAACAGTAGGTGGAGTCGGAACAGGACAGAGACCTTCAAGCATTTGGACTACCTTCGACATGGCTGGTCGTAGGTGCATATCATCTTGTATGCACCACAAAGCAACTTTTATTGCAATAGCTACCCTCTCATCCTCTTCATCTATCTTCAGCTTTGAATCGAGGATACTTCTCAGTTTCCCTTCTTCCATCATCTTAAAAGCATACGAGGGATAATGGGATTTCTCTGAACTTTGTGTCGGGTCATAACTTTTTCTTCCCGCAATGATCTCAAGCAACACCATTCCATAGCTATAAACATCGCTCTTCTCTGATATTGCATAGTTTGTGATCCACTCTGGTGCAAGGTATCCCCTCGTGCCCCTCAGAGTCGTGAACACGTGACTCTGCTCACGAGTCATTAGCTTAGATAAACCAAAGTCCGAGACTTTAGCATGATAATGATCGTCTAGGAGCACATTTTCAGGCTTTATATCGCAATGAACAATTTTTGCATCACAATCCTCGTGGAGATACGCCAGTCCTTTGGCCATTCCCAATGCTATACTGAATCTCGTGTTCCAATCCAACATGAAATCCTCTTCGTTTCTCCTGAAGATCCATTTGTCCAAAGACCCATTCGCCATGTACTCGTAAGCAAGAAGCCGATGTGTTCCTTCAGCACAAAAGCCTTTGATCCTCACCAAATGGAGATGGTGGATGCTACCGATGATACTAACTTCTGCTCGGAATTCTTTCTTTCCCTGACCAATTCCTTCCAATTTCTTCACGGCAAGTCTAGTCCCATCTGGCAAAACCCCTTGGTAAACTGAGCCAAACCCTCCTTGTCCGAGCTTGGTAGAAAAGTTATTTGTTGCGGTTTGAAGATCTTTGTAACTGAAACGTATTGGCATCCCAGATAAATTCTCCAAGAAATTATCCTCCTCCGAAGAATCTTTGGGAGACTCCGGCAATTTCCTCTTCCTTCGGTAGTAAAAATATCCGCTGAAAAGCAGACCAATAATCACTACAACTGTCGAAATAGCTATGATGGTTACATATGGGAAGGGTTTCTGGCTGCTTCCACCACCTCCGGTGTTGTTACCACTTAGAACCTTGATATATGAAACGAAAGCACCACCATTGTTTGAGTTTTGGAGGCTTCCTACACTGTCAAAAAGAAAACAATTTCCCGAGCTATTTTCAAAGAACAAAGCAACACACGAGCAATTACCAAGGCAAGAGGCTTTGCAACCATCTAAATCAGTTGTAGAGACGGGTGAAACAAAACCAAGCGCGAAATAGCTGAGGTTGTCTCCTGCTTTAACAAGCTCTGTAGCACCATTGGATTGATTACACGGGGAGACAATCCCCGGGTTGCAATTTGGAAGGGAGCTGAGATTGGAAGGACACTGGCACGTGTTTCCACTATAACAAACATAATATGCACCACAATGTAAAGGGGTGCTACATAGATCATTAGGTATTTTCGTTGGTGAAGGACCACTTGAACCTGCCGTCTGAAGAGCAGAGAAGGTAATCAAGCCATCGTTTCCTAAAACTGCAACCCAAGTGGCATTTGGATCAATGTTATCAGAGAAAACAAACTGCCACAATAAGACTTTGTTTTGATCATAAAAATTCCATGAATTGGCAACAAGAGATGACAAAGCGACCACCCCGCCCTCTTGATTGATGGTTCTCCTGTTATCCTTGCCCATAGACCAATAAGGTTGTGGAGGTTGAAACCCCGCATAAAGAATCATATCCCCCGACTTGATTTCTAAGAAATAACTCAAGTTATTGGAATTGGGATTGCTCACCAATTTCATTCCTTCAGTGAAGTCTTGGTTTGACAAAAGGGTGTCTGTGGGATGGGCAAAACTCTGCCAAACGACACTACTATCGTTTGCACGCAAAACCAGATTTCCCGAGTCAAGCAATTCCATTGCTGAAACCCCTTTGCCTGTGGTATTTGTAGACCAAATTGTGATTCCCCCACTTTGTAGGTAAGCGTTCCCGCTATCATCAAACACAAAGTTATCGGAATTGTGAACAGGGGAGGCACTATTTGCAGACCAGACTAGTGTTGAACTGCTTTGGTGAATGATAGCAAGAAGAAACAAAGTGACATCTTGGGTAGTGGTGAAACCGAAACCAAAATTGGAGTTATTGGATACAAGGAACAACCCATTATTGTCTATCCAAGTCATTTGAGACCCTTGAAATCCTTTATTCATCTTGGCAATATGTTGAACACTTGCCATACAAGGTTCAGATAGAAGGAGAGGGAACAAAAACATGCCCATAAAATGAAAGAAACCCCAAGTTTCCATAATCACACACCAATCAAAGATAACAACACAAGAATGGAACTAATTGGTAATCCAATGACTATGACTGTTTAAAATAAGAGGACCAAGAAAGGGAAAAGAAAGAAAAACAAAAACAAAAGCCAATCAACTCTTTACATTGAATTTACTAACACAGTTCTGCATCATACAACGGAATATTAGAGAACACAAAATTTCTATTACAGACATCTTTGTGATTGACTACTCTTCATTTGGCCAGGAAATTAAAAATTCCTCACCTCTGAAAATAAAAATAAAAAAGGAAAAGGAAAACACACAAGAAACTATGAACACCAACAAGAAAGACCCAGAAAAATTAAGATTAGAAAAGGAGAGACGAAAGGGCAAACAACTAATGGGTAGTTTTCACTTGGTAAAGAAACACGACCCAGTTGCAGAAACAACCAAGATTTAGTGAGAAGGTCTTAGGCAGCCATTTAATGGAGCTTAGAAGGAGATGCAGAGCACATAAATGGGTCTCTGGCCTTTTCTTGATTTAAAGATTCAAAATATATACAAAGAGAATTAGATGAATCTATCCTTGCTTATGTCAGTTTTAGAGAGACCTGAGGTGGGTTTCAACCTTTCCAAAGGCCTCTTTCTTCTGAGCACTGTTGCAGGATTTTATGTGGGTGACAGATCCACCAACACTACTCAACTAATAATAATAAAAAATTGATGGGTACATTTACAATTAACCAGATTATCAAGATATACAAACGGGATTATGTTAGGGATCTCAAATGATTTATTAAATTTTTTATCAAATTTTTTATATAGGTATGTGACTCATACATATGTGAGTTTGTATAGATCTCACACTTATATGAGAGTTTTGATAAAAAATTTGATAAATTATTTGAGATCTATAGCATTTTCCTATACAAATTGACCTTTGTAATTCTTAAAATTAATAAGGTAAATTATATTTATTTTTTTTAGATTTAAAAAATATATATATATATAATAAATTTCATAATTTTAATATAATTATATTAGGTTTCCTTAATATTATAATCTCTATAACATTTAGCACTTTTTTTTATCAATTATTCATTAGTCACATGAACAAAAAAATAATATTATTATATCTTTTATATTAAAATATTTACTACTTTTTTTTATTTACTCTCCTATTTTCATACTGTCTATATCACTTTTAATTTTTTTAACAGTTTTGATGTTTGGCTCGAAAACAAGGGGCTCGAAAGCCCCGAAAATCCAAAAACGGAAAAAAGAAAAAAAAACACAAGGCAAAAAAAAAAAAAATAAAAAAAAAATAGAATTACCAAAAATGGAAATTTAGGGGCATTAGTGCTCAAATTTTTAGTGCTAAAAAACATTTCTGTTTTTTTAATATTAATAAAAATATCAATATAATTAAGTTAAAATTGTAAAACTTAAAATATTTTTTCTAAAGTTCAGGATGTTCAGTACAATTTACCCTTAATACCATATGAAATTTGGTTTGTTATGAACACTTTATTCTTGGTGCAATTTTAGCATAACAAAAGTGCACCTTATAAATATTTACTACAAGTTTTTTTGAAAAAATGTTTGAGACTGTTTGTTAGGACTCTCTTGTTGTCAAAATTCATGGAAAAACTAAATGTGTAATCAAGTTGTAAATTTTCCAGTTGTTCTGTTTTGGTCTTCCCGCTCGAGCGGGGAAAGTGACGTTCGAGCGGGGTTTTCACTCTCACAGCATCTGGTACGTCTGCAAAAATGCTGGGTGATGTGTTTGGACGCTCGAGCGTGGGATCTTCCGCTCAAGCGTGAACCCTGTATAGAACACGCAATATAGAGTCCCCGCTCGAGCATCAATTCCCATGCTCGAGCGGACCGCGCGATCTCTGTTTCTATATATTTGCGTGTTGGTTCAATTTTAGGGTTACTTTTCCTAGATCTTGTTTAAGGGTCTTAGGGTTTTGTTTGAGATTTTGTTCTGAAGTTTTTGGTGAGTTTTTCTTGATATATTTGAGAGGGTTTGAAACCTATGATCTAAGATACATACATTAAGGAGTTTGTTTCCTTAAAATTAAGTATGTTCTTCTTTGGTAGAATCCGGAGATTCAAGCGTGGAGCATCAAAGGAGTTTGATACTGTGTGTGATCGTTAATTCGACGTTAGAGGTTGTGGATTCAATCTCATACTGATCAATTTTGAGACGAAGGCTGTGGTGAAAGAATTACAGAAGGTTTGAAGACAAATTTGATGCGTTTGGTAATTTGTTGGTTATCTTTGTAATCTTTCTTTCTTCAGTAGTGGATTGATTAGTGGTGTTTCACCCGTGGTTTTTTTTATCACAATTGGAGGTGCTTCAATTGTGGTTTTTTCTACGTAAAAATCGTGTGTGTCGATTTATTGTTTTTCAAAAACGACAATCTAAACCACTTTCATAAGTGCTTGTTGATTTAGATTGTGTGTTTTGGATTATTGGGAATTGGTGAAATTAAATCTTTATCGAATTACGAATCACTTAGGATTTTCAATTGGTATTAGAGCAGATCACTCTTTGTTTTTATCAAAACTATAGGAGTGTGATTTGTATGATTGGTGATATGGATTCAATTTGTGAAGGCAACTCGACCCATAGACCTCATTTACTTGATGGTACAAACTATTCTCATTGGAAAGCTCGTATGAGAGCATTTTTAAAATCCATTGATGAGAAAGTTTGGCATTGTGTGATCTATGGGTGGAGTGAACCTATTGTCACCATTGATGGCATTGATATTCCCAAACCCCTTGATAAATGGGACGCAACTGATTATCAAAACTCGAGTTGAAACAGTAAGGCTCTCAACTCCCTTTTTTGCTTCGTCACACTTGAAGAGTTTTGTCGTATCTGCACGTGTGAGGTAGCAAAAGAGGCTTGGGACATTCTTGAAATGATTCACGAAGGTACTACTTCTGTTAAAATGTCAAAACTTCAACGTCTCACCTCTGTCTTTGAAACTTTTTTTATGCGAGATGATGAGACGTTTGATGATTTCTATGCAAAACTTAGTGATATCGTGAATTCCTGTTTCACACTCGGTGAAAAAATCCCTGAAGCTAAAGTTGTTGGTAAAATTTTGAGGTCATTACCCGAAAGGTTCCAATCAAAAGTGACTATACCCTCAAGCTTGATCAGTTGGTTAGAAACCTGCAGACTTATGAAGCCCACTAGATTTCTAAGAAAAAATAAAAAGATAGTGTGGCTTTCACTAGTGCTCATGAGACTGCAAAAACTCCTGCAACTGAGTTTGATTTAGAGTCTGAGATGACGGCTATGTTTACTAAACAGTTCAAAAAAAATTTAAAGAAAAAGAAGCCTAATTTCAGAGACCCTATTTCAAAAGACGAGTAATAATATACCCAAAACTTTTCCACCAAAACTTGCTCAAAAAACTGAAAAGAAGATTGTAAAGGGGCAAGGGGTCAAGTGTTATGAATGTCAAGGATTTGGCCATATTGCCCTTGAATGTCCGTCGAAAAAGAATCGGAAGAAAGTCTACATAGTGACTTGGAATGATGAAAGCGGGTCGAAGCAAGAACCCAAAGAAGCTGAATCTGGTGAAGACGGGAATAGTGCTTTCATGGTGTTTTGGTCCACTTTCACACAACCTCTTCCGAAGCTAGTGGAATTTGCTCGTAGACAGAATCTGCATCATGCTCCTACATTTGATGGGAGTAATTACTTGTATTGGAAGATCAGAATGATAGCGTTTCTGAGAGCTTTTGACCCAGAAGGTTGGCAAGCCATTGAAGAAAATGTTGAAAGTGCTGACAATCCAAGCAATCAGAGAGTCCTGGTTACTATTTATTTAGCAATCAAAGGCTAAAGATGCATGGAAAATTCTGAGCCAATTTCATAAAAGAGGAGATTCATCTTCACCGCCATCTATCACCTTTCCTGCCTTAGTTGTTAGACTGGATGAGGTCAAGGAGAATGAGGAACAAAAAGAAGATGATGAAACATCAAAAGACAACGATGAGATTAATGGTAATGAACTACAACAAGCTTATGAAAAGTTTTACGAAGAATCTCTGAATTTGTCCAAAATCAATGACAAACTCTCTCTCAAGCTCAAAGCATGTGAAAGCGAGAATGTCAAGCTAAAAGGAGAACTTGTAACAGTAAAGCAGAATGTCATCAAGATCTCTAGTGACAGGCAAGACCTATGTGGGAAACTCCTATCTTGTGAAACTGAAAGGAATGAACTCCTGAAAGTGTATTCCACATATGAAGAGAAGCTTGAAAGTTTTGAGATGTCACAAGTTACATTGGAAGAGATGGTTTGTCAAAAAGATAAAGAACTCCGAATTGCTAGAGCCACAATTGCTATGTGGAACAAAGGTTCCAAATCATTAGAAGACATCCTTGGGTCTCAACAAATGGGTTGTGACAAAAGTGGGCTAGGCTATGGTAATGCGACAGCTCACAAGGGACAAGCCTCTACATCACATGACCTGAAAACTCAAGCAAAGAGAAAGTTGAAGGTAGACCAGGATGATCCCTCTCTTCATCCACCTACAGGAGGTAAGATCAACAAAAGGGAGGTAAAACCGGTTTTTATTTGTCATCATTGTGGTAGGTATGGCCACATTCGTCCTTATTGCTTTGAATTGTTTGGTAAGGTGTCTCAAAAGAGTAAAAATTCGAATACTTTTTGGGTTAGGAGACAACCTTACATGTCTAGGCGGAATACCAAGATTCATGAGGGTGTTCATAACGCCAAGACATTTACCAAGACTGCCAGACCTGATTTGGGTTAGAAAAGATGATTTGACTTGTCTAGTTGTTCACATTGCTCTAAAAGTACGTGACTCACACATGTGGTATCTTGATAGTGGGTGCTCTCGTCACATGTCAGGTGACAAATCCTACTTCACCTCTCTTGAAAAATATGAAGGTGGAATTGTTACCTTTGGAGATGGTGGCACTTCTAGAGTCATTGGTAAGGGCTCTATAAGTGTAGCTGGTCTTCCCAAGCTTAAAAATGCTTTACTTGTTGATGGTCTTAAAGCAAATCTTTTGAGCATTAGTCAAATGTGTAATTCCCATCATGAAGTATTGTTTTCAAAAAATAAATGTGAAATTTTGGATAAAAAGGGAAATACTATCTTGCATGGGGTTCGCACATCTGATAACTGCTATGGGATTGTTACTACTAATGATCTCACTTGTCACTCAACTATCATAAGTAACATTGATTTGTGGCATCAAAGATTAGGTCACATGAATTTCAAAGACCTAACTAAGATAGCCAACAAAGAGCTTGTGAGAGGAGTACCTAAATTGGGTAAGAATCTGAATCATGTGTGTGGACCATGTCAACTTAAGAAACAAACCTGTGCCCCTCATAAAAAGGTGAACAGCTTTACAACCAAACGTCCTCTTGAATTGGCTCACATGGACTTAATGGGACCTACTCGCACTGAAAGCATCGGAGGTAAAAGATACATTTTTTTAACTGTTAATGATTTTACTCGATTTTCGTGGGTAAATTTTTTAAGGAAAAAATCTGATACGTTTGATGCTTTCCAGGCTTTAGTCCTTAAAATCCAAAATGGACAGGGTGTTTTCATTGGGCGTATCATAAGAATCCGAACTGATCATGGTCGTGAGTTTGAAAATAGTTCGTTTTCGGATTTTTGTGATATGCATGGAATTAAGCATGAATTTTCTACACCTATTACTCCATAACAAAATGGAGTAGTTGAGAGGAAGAACATGGTTGTTCAAGAGATGGCTAAGGTCATGCTCCTTAGTAAGAAACTTCCTTCAAAGTTTTCGGCTGAAGCCCTAAATACTGCTGTTTATGTCATAAATCGCGTGTATTTAAGGCTCGGCACTTTACAAACTCCATATGAATTGTGGAAGGGATTGAAACGTAATGTAAAAAACTTCAAAACTTTTGGGAGTAAGTGTTACATTTTCAAAGATAGAGAGTCTTTCGGCAAATTTGACTCCCGAAGTGATGAAGGTATTTTTCAAGGGTATTCAACCACTAGTAGGGCTTTTCGAGTCTATAATCTGCGAACTTCTTCTTTAATGGAATCAATCAATGTGGTTATAGATGACATAGGTCCCCCTACTCTAGCAACAAATGAGGATGACAATGGTGAGTCACCAATCTTGGATACTGAACCACAAAGTCAAAGAGAAGCTGAGGTCCAAGCATAAGAAGCTGAGACAGCACCATCCTCATAGGTAAGTCAAAGTCCAAAGAGTGCACAAAGAGACATCACTCCTAATGCTTCTGTCACCGCAAGTCCTGAGTTCAAACCATCAGCAAAGGTGAAACTGAATCATCCAGCTCAATAGGTGATTGGAAGTGTATCGAATCAAATGAAAACCCGAAGATAGATTTAGGATGAGGTATCACATATATGTTATGTTTCATTAATTGAACCTAAGAATTTTAAAGAGGCCTTGCTAGATGATAGTTGGGTCAATGCTATGCATGAAGAATTAGGTCAATTTGAATGTAACAATGTTTGGACTCTAGTTCCCAGACCTAGAGACATGAATGTAATAGGTACCAAGTGGATATTTAAAAATAAATCTGATGAGAATGGTACTGTGGTTAGAAATAAAGCCAGCTTGGTTGCTCAAGGCTACACACAAGTAGAGGGTGTTGACTATGATGAGA
The DNA here is from genome assembly GCA_022316695.1 of Camellia oleifera. NCBI lineage: Eukaryota > Viridiplantae > Streptophyta > Magnoliopsida > Ericales > Theaceae > Camellia > Camellia oleifera. Next base: position 59,231,565 of record CM039319.1, read on the forward strand.
CGTTTCCCAATTGCACGTCTCGAATCTATTTGTATTTTACTTGGTGTTGCATGTTTTCTTAGTTTCAAATTGTTTCAAATGGATGTGAAAAGTGCCTTTCTGAATGGGTACTTGAAAGAAGAGGCATATGTTGAGCAACCAAAAGGGTTTGAGGACCCTAAATGTCCAAATCATGTCTACAAGTTAGACAAGGCTTTGTATGAATTGAAACAAGCGCCTTGGGCTTGGTATGATAGACTTACTACATTTCTTCTTGATAATAACTTTCAAAGAAGTAGTATGGATAAGACTTTATTTGTGAAACATACTAAGTCTCATATTCTTGTTGCTCAAATTTATGTTGATGACATTGTGTTTGGATCCACTGCTGATCATGTTGTGAAATATTTTTTGGATTACATGACACATGAGTTTGAGATGAGCATGATGAGAGAGTTGTCTTATTTTTTGGGTCTACAAATTAAACAGTCTCCTTCGGGTATGTTTGTTTTTTATACTAAGTATGCCAAAAATCTTGTGTCAAAGTTTGGTCTTGAGTTTGCCAAACATGCACGCACTCCCATGAGCACCAGTCTTCACCTTTCCAAAGATTCCTCTGGTATTGATGTTGATCCTACCCTTTATAGGAACATGATAGGCAGTCTTCTTTACTTGACTGCTAGTCGTCCTGATATTGCTTTCAGTGTAGGTGTTTGTGCCCATTACCAAGCCAGTCCTAAAGAGTCTCATCTTCTTGCTGTCAAACGCATCATTAAATATGTTAATGGGACATTGGGGTATGTGATTTGGTTTTTTACTGATACTACAGCTGAAATTACTGGTTTTTCTGATATCGACTAGGCAGGGTGTGCTGATGATAGAAAAAGTACATCCGGGGGGTGTTTTTACCTTGGGAATAATTTGGTTGCCGGGCATAGTAAAAAGCAAAATGACATCTCTCTTTCGACTGCTGAAGCTGAGTACATTGCTGTAGAAAGTTGTTGTGCACAAATGTTGTGGATGAAGCAAATGCATCATGATTATGGGATAGATCAGAACACTCTCACTATTTTCTGTGATAATACAAGTGCCATAAACATTTCAAAAAATCCCGTCCAACACTCTCGCACCAAACACATTGACATTCGTCTTCATTTTATTCGAGAGTTAGTGGAAGAAGGCCTTGTTGTTTTCGGACATGTACCTACTGAGCATCAAAAAGCTGATATTTTTACAAAACCCCTTGATCTTCTTCGGTTTGAGTTTCTTAGAAAGACCTTGGGTGTGGTGCTTAGTAACTAGGGTGTTTCCTGCTTTTTTTAAGTGGGTGTGAGTGGTTGGCTTTCTGGATACTTGGATGTCATAATCTCATTGTCATTGATTCCTATCATCTCTGTATCTAAAATTATATGAGCATTGCTTATGTTGCTTACAAAATTTCATTTTTTCTTTGTTCATAGCTCATTCCGAATACCCATACTCATTAACTTCATGATCTCATTCTGTACACATCCTTGAGATAAAACTATTGTAGAGGTTTCCGCACAAGTGATCAAAGTTTTCTATGGACCACTAACAGTGTTTCTTGTACTTTTACAGAGGAATTGACCAATACTAGTATATCATGGGTGATGTTGAGTCTCTTAACCATCTACCATCATTTTTCACTTCCATGGTTTCTCCCTTAGTTTATTGAGATCCGGGCATTAGGAAAAGGCTACCTCAGAGGCACCAACCAGGCCATCCTTTTTGATTTCATTCTTTTCTGGTTTGGTCTTCATACTCTTGAGCGTGCATGCCACCAGTGAGTGTCCACAAGAAAGAAAAGTTTAAAAAAAAAAAAAGGGACTCATTGATTGAGGGGAAGCCTCTGCGCTTACTCAACAAATACCCTGTGATTCCTAGTGGTTTGATTTTTCTCTGTGATGTTCAGTTACTCATGATGGAGGTCCAGCCATCCGATCACTATGAGGATTAACACTAGCTTTGTGGCTCTCAAGGATTGCACACACACACACACACATTCTTTTCGTGAGCTCTCATGTATGTTTTTGAGTTATGCATTCTCATGTTGTTTATGATCATTGATTAAATTTTATCTGACTTGTTCATGATCTTGTGATCATATTGTTTTTACTGTACAAGTTTACAGAATTGATGATTGATGGATACTCTCATCTCAGCGTTACAGTCTTCCAATTGTACTCCTCGCTGTTTAGAGGACATCCTTTTTCGATTGAGTTGTTTTTATTTTAAAAAAAAAAATTGGTGGTGTTTTGTTCCCACTCGAGCAACCAATATCACGCTCGAGCGTGGATTTCAGTCTTGCAGCATTTTGTGCCGTGTTTTGCAGTTTTGTAAGGGTTGTTTTGGTGCTCGAGCGTCCGTTTTCCTGCTCGAGCGTATCCACACGTGCTTCATCTCCCGTTTGAGCATTCAACCTCACTCTCGAGCGGACTGGTTTTGTTTAAATTCTCTTTCCCTCGTCTCTTCAGTTCATTTTTCCCTCAGTTTCATTCTCTCTCCTAGGGCACCTTGGCGATTCCGTCCATTGTTCTTTCTCGGTGTCGCCTTTGGTGTTTCCAGCGTTTTTGCACACCTCAGGTATGTCTCTCCTCGATTTCACCTCTGTTTTTCTGTTTGTTTTGTAGTTTTTTTTCACTTTTGTTTCCTAATGTTTGTAATGTTTGGGTCTGTTTAAATAGTGTGCCTTTTGGTCTGCTTTATTGAGTCTTTGGCATTTTGAGATAGGTTCAGATCTTTTACTGTTGCATGTTTCACTGTTTTCCATTGAGTCCGTTTGTTCTTTTTGGGATTTGGCTGCCTTGCTCACCATGATTCATCTCTGTTGCATTTTGTACTATGCATTGACCATTTTGCTTAATAGCCTTATTTGCCTGACTCATGTTGATATATTTGACTGTGCTACTAATGTTTTGTTTCTCCTCGTTTGGTTTATTTTGTCTTGGATTGGGGGTTATGTGTTTTGTTTTTTGTCTTCTACTTGGTTTAGTCATGTCTACTTTCAAGAGAATGAAGTCTACTGCTCCACGAACTGTATTTAACTCTGACGGGTTTCCCTCGGCTGAGAAAGCCAAGTTGTTTCGAGAGTCTTATCCATCTCGAACCGTTCATCTCGAACGCAATGTTCAACCTAACACATTTGAGTCTATTCATATTCGTCCCCTTTTTGAACCCTTGGGTGGGGATTGGTTACTCTCCTTCATAGGTCCCCAAAATCTTAGCTGGGTCCGTGAATTTTATTGTAACATGGAAAGTCTTGATGATATTGGTCTATCCTTCAAGACTTGGGTCAGGTCAAAGTCAATTATTGTTACCACTGATCTTATTCGAGAGTTGTTAGGGATTAGTAAAGTCTTCCCCGTCTTCTATCATTTTCCTATGCGTCCAACTTGTGATTTCAATGAGGTTGCCACTTATTTATGTGGTACCTCTCGTCCTTGGCCCTCCGGCTCCTTAATCAAACAAAATGAGCTTCTACCCCAGTTTAAGTTGCTTAATCTCATTGTGTGTGCCAATGTTATCGTCACCACCCATAGTTCAGAAATCAACCAGGGCCAAGGGTTTATCCTCCAGTGTCTCGCTCAACATCGCTTCATTGATCTTGCCACTTTGATCATCCAGAAAATGGTTGCCGCATTTGAGCGCAACAACCTTGGTTTACCTTACGGGTGCCTCATCAACCCGCTTCTCGCCAAGTTTGAGGTCCCTTCATTTGATGAGGATGAGTTTGGTTCACCTACCCGGCCTTTTATCAAAAAGACTGTCTCTCAAAGTCAGTCTCACATTCGGGGATTTTCTACTGGGGCGGGTCGGTCTGGTACAGGTACAGGTGATGCTGCTGCTATGGCAAAAGAGGCGGAGTTCGATGCAGCTGGTGGTGGTGGTGCTATTGGTGCGGGGGAGCAGCCACCTCCGGTTCGCACTATTCGTGGCCAGCTTCAGTCTTTTGAGCAGTCTGTTGCTTCGAGTTTTGATCGACTCGAAGGGCGGATGGATATTTTTGAGGCACGGCTTACGAATCTCGAGACCATTGCCGATGCTCGCTTCATTGCGTTGGAGGCTTCTTCACGGCACATTAAGGAGTCCGTGGCCTAGTCTTCTTTTCAGTTGAATCTGATCCTGTCTCTTCTTCGGATGCAGTCACAACCACCCGCTCCATGATCATTACAGTTCAGACATGCTATTGTTTCAATTGGTTTTTGATCACTCCTGGACAAAAAAAGGGAGTATATTTTTTTGTTCGCTTTACTCTTGTTGTATGCATATTGGGTGTTATGACTTTGGGACTATGTTTTTTTGTTGCTTTAATGGATGGATGCAATGTTTCTCAGATATTTTATATTTAGTTATTTATATAGGTCCACAGTTTTGGTTGGTTTGTGTGGTTTGTTTTCAGGTGGATTGTTCAAAGATATGTTTCAAGAGTTGCAAACTTTTGCGCTTTGGTATTTGTTTTTTTTTGGTTCCTTTATGGTGATTTTGTTAGGAAAATTGTTTTAGAGTAGTTTGTCTGGGATTTGACAAAGGGGGAGATTTTTAGGACCCTCTTGTTGTCAAAATCCATGAAAAAACTAAATGTGTAATCAAGTTGTAAATTTTCCAATTGTTCTGTTTTGGTCTTCTCGCTCGAGTGGGGAAAGTGACGCTCGAGCGGGACTCTCACAGCATCTGGTACGTCTGGAAAAATGTTGGGTGATGTGTTTGGACGCTCAAGTGTGAGATCTTCCGCTCGAGCGTAAACCCTGTATAGAACACGCAATATAGAGTCCCCGTTCGAGCGTCAATTCCCACGCTTGAGCGAACCGCGCGATCTTTGTTTCTATATATTCGCGTGTTGGTTCAATTTTAGGATTACTTTTCCTAGATCTTGTTTAAGGGTCTTAGGGTTTTGTTTGAGGTTTTCTTCTGAAGTTTTTGGTAAGTTTTCCTTGATATATTTGAGAGGGTTTGAAACCAATGATCTACGATACATACATCAAGGAGTTTGTTTCTTCATAATTAAGAGTGTTCTTCTTCGGTGGAATCCGAAGATTCAAGAGTGGAGCATCAAAGGAGTTTGATATTGTGCGTGGTCGTTAATTCGACATTAGAGGTTGTGGATTCAATCTCATACTGATCAATTCCGAGACGAAGGCTGTGGTGAAAGAGTTACAGAAAGTTTGAAGACAAATTTGATGCGTTTGGTAATTTGTTAGTTATCTTTGTAATATTTCTTTCTTCAGTAGTGGATTGATTAATAGCGTTTCGCCCATAATTTTTTATCATAATTGGAGGTGCTTCAATTGTGATTTTTTTGCGTAAAAATCATGTGTGTCGATTTATTGTTTTTCAAAAACAACAATCTAAATCACTTTCGTAAGTGCTTGTTGATTTAGATTGTGTGTTTTGGATTATTGGGAATTTGTGGAATTAAATCTTTATCGAATCACGAATCACTTAGGATTTTCACTGTTAAAAAGACTTTTCAATTTAACCCCACACTGATGTTGCTTTGTTTGGTAAAGATTTTTTTTTACTTTTTTGATTAAAATCTAAAAAAATAGAAAATAAAATAGAATATTTTAAAATAGTGAATAAAATAAAAATATCACATCAAATTCATAATCATTTCATTTTTTCTCTAAAAAATATCACATTTAATTATAAAAAAATCTAACTATCTTCTCAAATACAAATATTTTAACTTACTAAAATAGCCAAAAATTAAAATATTCTATTAAAATAGCTAACTTTTCAAACGAGGCCAATAAGTGTTAATATTTGATTTATTATATATTCAACCATATAGAACTAACTCCTTTGTCATATCATTAAATGAATTTATAAATTTAAAATTATGGACCATTAATACTCCTATTTTTTTCTCCATTGATATGTGATATTTCTTGTGCTAGAATAGCACAATTACTCAATAACATAATGTTTTATGTAATTTTTTTTTGTTTAGGTACATACTAAAATAATATACTTTTTTTTTTTATAATCTTATTTAGATCATATTATTTCTTATTTGAATTACATCACATGTCTATTACATTGCACATATTTTCATAAAAATAAAAAATTATTAAAATAACATATTTCCAAATATCCCCTAAGTATCTATCACCATTTATCCAGGGGTGGAGGGAGCATGAGACCAGGGGGGTCACGTGCCCTCCCTGGATTTTGGGATTTTTTTTTTACAAACATAAAAAAAAAATTAAATAAAAAATTAAAAAAATATTATTAGAGTGAAATGTCAATGACATTTTAAAAATTATGAAAACAATAATAGTTGTTTTGATTGAAAATGAAGAGACTATTATAAATAAACTATATTAGCTATGAAATTTTTTGAATGTAACGACGATGTCATTATTAGTGATATGCAAGTATAAGTAATCTCACTATAAAGATATGAAATTTATTAGATTGTTAGTTACATTTGACATATGAGGTTCACTATTTATGCGTTTATTTACCATTAGTGGGTGATGTTACATACAAGTGATGACGTGGTATTACCATTGTGAGGGTAATTTATACAAAGTAAATTGGGCCGAAGCCAGGATAGTGGGCCACTCTTTGGGCCGTGTTGGGGAGGCCAGGAAGGTGGGCCGTACAGCGGTCCGAACCGAAGTAAAAGATGGTGCCGGCGTAAGAAGGCTTAGCTCGGCTCCTATTGTTTGTTAGCTCGGTCATGATGATTGGAACCGAGGTATGTTGGGCCTGCTTTAAGACCTAAGCAAAGGTTAGCTCGGCTTAATTCTTCTATGGATAGCTCGGCCTAGCATGAGAAGCCGGGGTAAAAGAAAGGAAAGGAAGACCAAGGTAACAGTTAAATTGGTCGCGACTTGTTAGCCCGGCATGGCAGTGATATTTCGGTCGTGTTGTAGTTCGGCCATGATAAAACCATCTCACTTGGTTTAAGCAGTGAGGGGGGTGTTGGAGGATAAGCATTATCTCTCAAGAGTATGAATCCTAGGGGGACTCTATATGGAGGAGTAAGAGTCCTATTAGGATTGTACCACGCGAAACCTATAAAAGCTCACCAATGTCACCTATGAAGAGGTAATGCAACTTTGCTTCTTGAATACATAGAGCTTTTGCCTATTTGTCTTGCTGACTGACTTAGGCATCGGAGAGGTTTCCGGCCCACACCGGCCGGGTAGCTCACGTTTGTATTTTCAGGTGGTAGAACGACATCGTACGGAGGAACACAGACTTGATCAACAGGATTATACGAGAAGGTATATTTCTTTACCGTACAATTGGCGCCGTCTGTGGGAATACAGACAAGAACAACCTCTTGATCAAGCTTTTTCTCTTAAACATCAATGGCGAACAATGAAGAGTTACCCCAGTCCGCCGTTGACGGACAAACCCCAGATGGGGGTGCAAGGCGCGAAGGCCTACCCTTGGTCACTCCCATGGCAAACCTGGAGCCGCAAAGACAGAATTCCAGGAGGGATATAAGGGGACGAATGTGGAATAACAGCCCTCATCCCTCTCGTTCGCAAAGCCCAGAAAGACAAAGGCGCAGGATTGATCCTCAAGCTCTAGAGGATCGCGTCAGGGAACAAGACGAGTTGATTCATCGGATGGCAGCGGACATGGAATCTCTTAAGCGCCAGGTAAAAGGAAAAGAAGTGGCGACAGGAGAGGGGCGCAACAACAAGACGCCCCTTCGCCACTCAGAGGGTCGTAGTAGGAATTCTACACCCTCTTAAGCAGAGAACAGAAGCCTCAGGACAGGCGACATGCAATCCAGATCTTCCAGGACTCGTCACTCTAGGTCTGAGAGGACAAGGTCTGAGAGGTCATACACTGAGGGAAGCACATATTGGCCCTCACATACGCACCAGACGAGGTCTAGACCGATGGAATTACCCAGATCGTCCGACCTACGATCCGTGCTAGAAGAGAAGGCACGATGGAAGGAGGACGCCATGGCGCGCGATCCACACAGGGTTCTTGCCTTACAGCGATTGGCTCCTCGGACGCATGGAAGTGTCGAGGTTGGAATGCCAATGCCGCGCCCGGCATACGAACCAACGGACAAGGCATTGGCGAGGCTGCAGACCTCACCGTTCGTCCCAGCAATAGAAAACGCGCCCCTTCCGTCAGGCTTCCTACAGCCTAAATTCACAACGTGTGAGGGGAAGACGGACCCCTACTCGCACTTTCGCCACTTTCGCCAGGTCATGGCTGTATACCGGCGGAACGAGGCCTTGATGTGCATCCTATTCCCTTTAAGCCTTGGCGATCTAGGCTTGACTTGGTTTGAAAAGCTTCCAGAGGGCAGCATAGCCTCCTAGGCGCAATTGGCGGAGGTGTTTGTAACGCGATTTAGAACAAACACGAAAACCCCGGTGGAGATTGACCAGTTACTCTCCATCGATATGGGCGATAAGGAGACCCTAAGGTCATATAACAGTCGCTACTGGGAGACATTCAACCAGATTGGGGACTGCCCAACCAATCTTGCCATTGCGCAATATAAAAGAGGCCTTCCAGTCGGGAACAGACTGAGGGACTCTATCACCATGACACCGCCCCTAACCATGGAGGCCCTGATGGAGAGAGTGCATCAGCACATTAGGGTGGAAGAGGATGGTGCTCGTGCCAAAGCAAAATCTGGCGCGACCACAGCGCCAGAGAAGAAGACCTCAGCAAAGGTCAATACGGTAGATCGCCAAAACCGAAACGGACGAGGCAGGCAAGACAACGGCGATGACTAGGACAAGAGATGGTTGAAAGTCCGCACTGCCATAACCACGGTATTCAAGAAACCGATCTACCGTATACTTAGTGAGATTCGAGACGAGCCCTTCGTCAAGTGGCCAGCCAAGCTAGGCGAGGCCCAGAAGGACTATGATGACAGATCCAGGTGCACCTTCCACAAAGAAAAGGGGCACCGCACTGAGAATTGCACGCCATTAAGGCAGCATCTGGAAGAGTTGGTGGCAGCAGGCCACCTGGACAAATACATAGAGGGAGGGGCACAGCCAGCCCCTCAGGACCATAACAACCCCAATGGGATGCCGATCGACGCCCCGCCCCAAGGCGTCATCAACGTAATACATGGAGTCTTTGAACCTGAGCGTGTATGCGAGCTCAGAGGTTCAATCAAAAAGGCTGAGCACTTAAGAGAGGTGCTAAGTGCCCAACCAGTCGTCAAGAAGGGGAAGACAGAGGCCACAAATGTCATGTCTTTTTCGGATAAAGACTTGGCCAGGATTTACTGCCCTCACAACGACGCCTTGGTCGTCACTCTCCGAGTCAAGGATTTTGACGTCAAGCGGATTTTGATTGACCAAGGTAGTTCATGCGAAATCATGTACTATGAAACCTTCAAACAACTAAAGTTGCAAGATAAAGACTTGGCGCCGGCCGTATCTCCCCTTATTGGATTCAACTCCATGCCAGAATGGCCCGTCGGCAAAATTATCCTCCCGGTCAGAGCAGGGAGTGTGACAAAACAAGTGGAGTTCTGGGTGTTGAAGGTCCCCTCCACCTACAACATTATCTTGGGCAGAACATGGCTGCATGACATGCGTTCGGTGGCGTCCTCCTACCACCAAGTGATGCGGTTCCCCAACGACACTGGAGTAATAGAAGAAGTTTATGGAGATCAGATCATGTCAAAGCAGTGCTTTGTCACAGTGAACGGCAGCCGCGCTGCCAAAGGATATGTTCATTCGGTTGAAGAACCTGAGAGTAATGAACTATTCGTGGATGTCGGCAAAGCGGCTAGTCAGAAAGTGGTAGAGGACTTGGTGGAGGTCAGAATAGATGAAAAGAACCCGGATAATTTCTTTCTGCTTGGTTCGTCGTTGTCCAGCACTGAGAGATTGGAAGTCTTGGAATTTCTGACCTCCAACATCGAAGTGTTCGCCTGGACCCCATACGACATGCCAGGCATTGATCCCAACTTCATCTGTCACCAACTCAATGTCCACCCTTCTGCCAGACCGATCATTCAACGCACCTGCAGATCGGCGCTCCACCACGCTGAAATAGTGGCGGAAGAAGTAGGAAACCTACTAGAAGCAGGGGCAATCAAAGAGGTGCACTACCCAAGATGGATTTCCAACACCGTCGTACTGCCAAAGAAGAACGGCAAGTGGCGTGTCTGCGTCAACTACAAAATAGTCAATAAGGCGTGCCCAAAAGATAGTTTCCTTCTACCAAGGATAGATCAATTGGTAGACTTGACGGCAGGGCACAACCGACTTAGCTTTCTGGATGCATACAGAGGCTACCACCAAATCGCCATGCATGAACCAGACCAGGAGGTCACATCTTTCACAACTCCAAGAGGATTGTACTGCTACAAAGTCATGCCCTTCGGCCTGAAGAACGCAGGGGCGACATTTCAAAGAATGGTCACCAAGATGTTTGAGCCATTGTTAGGCAGAACAATGGAGGCTTACATCGACGATATGGTGGTCAAGAGCAAAGATGAGGATGACCATCTCAAGGACCTAGGTGAGATGTTCGAGATCCTGAAGAAGCATAAGTTACGCCTCAACGCGTCGAAGTGTGCGTTCGGAGTAGGATTTGGCAAATTCCTAGGCTTCTTGGTGACCAACCGAGGTATAGAAGCGGACCCTTCTCAGATCAAAGCAATACAGGATCTGGAGAGGCCAAACTCAATGAAGGAAGTGCAGCATCTCACTGGCATGGCGGCTGCGCTCAACCGGTTCATAAGCCGGTCATCAGACAGGCTACGACCATTCTTCCATGCACTGAAGGCTAAGTTTGAGTGGGATGAAGAATGCGACCACGCCCTGGAAAGCCTAAAAGAGTACATGTCTTCTCCACCACTACTTGTAACCCCAATCTCTGGAGAAGAACTCTTCTTATACCTGGCGGTCTCGCAGCATGCAATTAGCGCAGTATTGGTCCGCGCAGAAGGAGTCCAACATCTTCCTATCTACTATGTCAGCAAGACATTACTGGGCGCCGAAACAAGGTACTTGCCACTGGAGAAACTGGCATTGGTCTTGATGATGGCCTCAAGGAAGTTGTCGCATTACTTTCACGCCCACACCATAGTTGTTCTCACAGCCTTCCCATTAAAGGCTTTATTTGAAAGATCAAACTTCTCTGGATGAATTCTGAAGTGGGCAATAGAGTTGGGACAATACGACATCAAGTTCCAACCTAGGCCCGCAATAAAAGCACAAGCATTGGCAGATTTTGTCGCAGAATTCACACTAGAGAGTCATCACATCTGCCCGGTCGACCTAACTGAGACAACCAAACTAGGGATGGAAGTTGACGTCGGAATAACGCAACCCCTAGTGCTGGTTACTCAGTTAGGCCCCAAGGCAGACCAGAGTAAGGAAAGGAAGAAAGAAGCAAACCATGCTATGCCAAGTCAGGACTCACCAACAAATAAAGACTTGGTGCAAACAGAAAGCAAGGGGAAGACAGCGAGTATGGACTCTAAAGAAGCCACCAGCAACATGGAAGATCCCAAGGCATCATCTGATCTCTCCACATGCTGGAAGTTGTTCGTTGGAGAGATGTGGAAGCTTTTCGTGGATGGAGCATCCAATCGGCACGGAGCAAGACTTGGCATAGTTCTCATCTCTCTAGACGGCCTAGTAGTAGAGCAGGCAATCAACCTTGGCTTCCCGGCATCGAACAACGAAGCGGAGTATGAAGCGCTTCTAGCAGGTCTCAAATCCACACTCTACATGAAGGCCACCGAGCTAATGGTCTACAGCGACTCGCAGCTGGTGGTAAACCAAATATCTGGCGACTACGAGGCAAAGGATGATAGAATGGTCAAGTACCAAGAATTGGTCAGAACAGAGATAAAGAAGTTTGAAGTGGTGAGGATAGAACAGATCGGCAGAGAGGAAAACAGCAGAGCAGACGAACTCGCAGGCTTCGCCTCAATAGAAGATACCTCCATACCTCACCCACTACTAATCGACTACCTGCCTAGACCAAGCATTGAAGACCCAGAAGCAGAAGAGAAGACAAGAAAGAAGCCAACAGAATAAGAGCAAAGTCATAGCGGTTCTGGCTCTCCCTATCCTTGGCATTGTACAAGAAGTCGTTCTCAGGACCTTACTTGAAGTGTGTTCACCCCAGCAAAGTGGAATCATTCTTATTCGAAATACATGAGGGTGTTTGTGGCAGCCATCAAGGAGGAAGATCATTGGCATACAGAGCAATCTCGCAAGGATATTGGTGGCCATACATGCAAGCGGACTCGGAGAAGTATGTTAAAAAGTGCGAAAAATGTCAAAAATTCGCACACCAAATACACCAACCTGCCAGAGAACTTTTACCTTTGACTAGTCCATGGCCCTTCGCAATGTGGGGATTGGACATAGTAGGCCCACTTCCAACAGCACCAGGCAACAGGAAGTTCTTTCTTGCCGCAACTGACTACTTCACAAAGTGGGTGGAAGTAGAAGCCTTTGTGTCAATCAAGGAGAAAGATATAAAGAAGTTCGTCTGGCAGAATATTATCACTCGCTTTGGCATACCAAAGGCATTAATCTCAGACAACGGCACTCAGTTTGACGGAAGGATTTTCAGAGGCTTTTGTGAAGAGTACAAGATAGAGTTCTACAATTCTACACCAGCATATCCCCAAGCAAATGGTCAGGCAGAGGCGTCAAATAAGGTAGTCTTGGATGGATTGAAGAAAAGGTTAGAGAGAGCCAAAGGCAAGTGGGCAGAAGAGCTCCCCCATGTTTTATGGGCTTACCGCACCACGCCTCGATGATCAACAGGAGAAACACCATTCTCCTTAGCTTATGGCATGGAAGCAGTTATCCCATTAGAAGTGGGTCTCCCTACAATCCGAAGTGAAAACTTTGATCCAGACTTAAATGGCGAAGCCATAGCATTGGAGCTTGACCTTGCGGAAGAAAGAAGAGACAGAGCATTGGTTCACATCGCCTCCTACCAACAAGAGTTGTCCAGAAAGTATAACAAAACAGTACATCCAAGGCAATTCAAGATCGGGGATTGGGTGCTGCGCAAAGTAATGGAAAACGCCTTAATTCCAGGGGATGGCAAGTTGGGACCTAATTGGGAAGGACTTTACAAAGTGGTTGGATTAGCAAGCAAAGAGGCATACCACTTGGAAGATAAGGACGGCAAAGCAATTCCCAGGCCATGGAACACTGCAAATCTCAACTTGTTTTATTTCTAGCTTTTTTTTCTCTTTAAGTATGTGTAATTTTTTACTCCATCAATAAAACAACTCGATTCTTTTTTTAGCATGATTGTTTTCAGTAGAAAGTAGCTTTCGTAAGTTAGTAGCATTGTAAACATAGTTGATCGGAATAACCAACTATGACCCTTCCTAAGCCCAGGATCAGGATCCAGGCTGCAGGACGTTTGGTCGGTATAACCAAACACTTATTCTAAGTTGGCTGGAAAAACCAACTAAGAGGTTGGCTGGATTAAACCAACACCCCTCCTAAGCCCAAGATCGGGATCCAGGCTGCAGGATGTTTTGGTCGGTATAACCAAAACACTTATTCTAAGTTGGTTGGAAAAACCAACTTAGAGGTTGGCTGGATTAAACCAACACCCCTCCTAAGCCCAGGATCGGGATCCAGGCTGCAGGACGTTTTGGTCGGTATAACCAAAACACTTATTCTAAGTTGGCTAGAAAAACCAACTTAGAGGTTGGCTGGATTAAACCAACTCTTTGTACTCTTCAGCCGAAGTAAGTGTATGGCTGAAGAGTGGTTGACTGGATTAAACCAACTCTTTATACTCTTCAGCCGAAGTAAGTGTACGATTGACGAATGGTTGGCTGGATTAAACCAACTCTTTGTACTCTTTAGCCGAAGTAAGTTATATCGGCCGAAGAGTGGTTGGCTGGATTAAACCAACTCTTTGTACTCTTCAGCCGAAGTAAGTTATATCGGCCGAAGAGTGGTTGGCTGGATTAAACCAACTCTTTGTACTCTTCAGCCGAAGTATTTACATCGGCTAAAGAGTGGTTGGCTAGTGAGTTAGATAGCTAAACCGAAATCACAGTTCATGGAAAATTCATTGCAAATGCAAACATACTCAAACAAAACCGAAATAAGGGTAGAAGATCATTTCATTAAAGTGCAAAACAAATACAATTGGGGGGCCACAACCCGGTTACAAAGTTCAAAAACAAAAGAAAGAAAAAATCAACGAAGAAGTTCATCAAGTTCGGTGTCAAATTCTACATCGGCATCTGCCTAGAGACCGGTATCAGATGGGAGCACTGTGGCCGATGGGAGCACGATGTCAGGAGGGAGCTCGGTGTCAGCCTGAACTTCGGTATCATTTGGCTGCAACTCGTGAGTCGGGTCTTCAATGACTTGCTCCAACCGAGCTGACTGATTATTTTGTTGTTCATCGACGACCGGGGTGAGAGTTGGCTCATCTTCTTCAGAGTCATCATCATCATCATCTTCATCACCGGACCCCTCAAGAAACTGCCTTGGGAGATCGGCAGCGTATTGCGAAAGCGAGGCCGGAATGGAGTACGGTGGAGTGTTGTAGACCTCGGTGTCGGGCGTACAACCGAGCTTCTCCACCGCACTCCTCCAGCCACATTTGAAAAAAAGATCTTTGGCTGCGTCACATTGCAGGGTGTATGCTACTTCGGCCTCCTTAAAGCCCCGCTTCTCGGCCTTCATCATCTCCCCCTTCAATTGGTTTATTTCGGCGTCTTTCTTCTTTTCTATCTTTGCCAGCAGGCGCAGGTACTTGTCCTTTGCCTCGATAGCAACTTTCTTCTTTTCGACTTCGACCGAATTGGCAAGCTCGGTCAGCCGACCGTTCTCAGACCGAAGTACGGCCAGTTGTTTTCTTGCCTCCTCCAGTTCGGCCGTTTTTGTTTTGGCCTCTGCCATAGCCTCCCTGGTACTTCTCCTGAGTTCCATGATCCTTTTGTGTGTGACTTGATTTTTTTGGATGGCCTGCCAAGGAGAAGTAACGTTAGCCGAACTGAAAGTTGGGAAAAATTACAAAGAAGGAAGAAAGCTATTTACCAGGATCATGGACTTGGTTGAAGACCGAATGGACTTCAATTCGGTGTTGAGTTATTTGTAGTGGTGCTCCATATCTTTTGGAAGGCACACACTTTTGGCTAGATTAAAAGCCATTAAGTGGTCCTTCTCTGTGACCACCGAATCTGACGCGGTGATGTCTCGGTCGTTAAAGGTGAGGGTGGGAGTCCATTTGGAGGAGGAAGCAGTGCGGTCGGGATGCTCCGGTTGGAGACTTGGCTGAGGGCTTGGAGGAGGGCTGGGTGGCAGAACGGTCTCGACCTCATCAACAAGTCGTGCCTCGGTCTGGCTAGTCCGGGCACGCTTGTTTCGGTGAGAGGAAATTGGCTGTTGGGATGAAAGGGCCACCACGGTCTCAGTGGTCTGGCCGGCTTGTGATACTTCGGCGGGGTTTGTTGCGGTCAGTAATGCCTTCAGTCAGTTCCTTTTTGCCATTTCCTATTCGGCGGTGAGGGGCACGAGGTGGATTTGAGGCAAGGTAGGGTCCGGTTGCGGTTCTTCCTCAAGAAGAAAGTCAGTCACCCTCGCTTTTCGGCGACCGGTGTATCTGTAGGTCGGCTCGAAACTGAGAAGTTTAGCCCAACTTCTTTCCTTGACTCGTAGCGCGGCGCGAAGTACGCCTAAGTCGGGATGGCTATACAATGAATAAATGTGGGCTGAATCTGCATGAAGAGGACAACTGTTAGTCCGGCTTAAAATTGGAAACCGAAGTAAAAAAGAAGAATGCATGGAAAACCGAAGTAAGTTTACCAGGGATTCCTTTGTTCCAGTTTATACTTCGGCCTGGTATCTGGGCTTGGTGGTCCTCAAAATTCCCAGATACCCAAAAGAAGTCGTCGTCATTTAAGTCTTTATCCGGCGTATCTTTTATTATTTTTTCTCTACGTCGGCGTATCCTAAGGTAGTATACCCACCCATCTTCTTTGGATCCTAAAGAATATTGATGGAGTATTTCGGCTAGACCGAGGTTCAGGCCAGTTTGGCAGTTTAGTTCGGCGATGCCCATTATTATACGGTAAGAGTTGGTAGAGAGTTGGGTGGGGCAAAGCCTGGTCTGCCTGAGGAACTCGCAAATTAATGGTTGGACCGGAAACCTTAGTCCGGTCTCAATTATTGAAAGAAGGGTAAAAGGTACAAAACCGGGGTTTCCCCAAGGTACAATATTTGGTTCGGCTAGGGTTAAGTTTACATCGGTGGGGATGTTGTAATCCTTTCTAAATTCGGCTAGGCCTCTTGAGGTTTCTACCAAAAATCTGTACTTTCCCATTTACTGTATAAATTAAGAATAAATTATCTCGGTCGAACAAGTGTGCTCAGTAGCTCGGTTGAGCGCAGGGAAGTGCCTGGCAACCTAAGTCTGCAAAGTGGAAACACAAGGTGTTAAGCACAGATCGTTGGCCGTGCTACAAAAAATAAAGCAAAAAAGTCCTACTTCGGCTACGCAGTATACTACAGGATCTACTTCGGTTGTAACCAAGATGCTTGTTATCTCGGTTCTGCCTATGGTTTTTGTTACTTCGGTTAAAGCATCAAGAGGCAGCTTTTTGAGTTCGGTTTAGGAACTGAAAAAGCTGGCTTAGCCCCCACGGCTTAGCTCGGTCGAGGGCCAAAATTTTCTAGTTCGGTGTGTTTTGATTTCGGCTAATGTGAATCAGTTGGTGGCCTATTAAAACTAATGTGATGTGCACAAGTGCTAGTTCGGTTCCAGTCTACCTAAGTCTTTATATAGCAAAAACAGTTTCCTAGTTCGGTTGGATGTGGTTTTTGGATCAAATACGCGTTCTACTAGATATTATTTGAAGATTCATGAAGTTTTAACGTTTTACAGACAAGTTCTTTCCAGGAAAAGTATAAAAATAATAGCAAGTGTTTTGCAAAAACACGCTACAAACGCAAATGCTATGGAATGTGAACACAATAGAGTAAAACACAAAAAACAGAGAAAGCATGGTAGATGTGCAAGACTTACCAGGTCAAGAAGCACTAGAGGAAGAAAATGAACAAAGAACACAGCCACGAGCTCAGAGGTTGCAAGAAGATTGAAGAGTAGGGGCACAGAGAGAGAGCACGAGAAGTAGAAAGTGTGAGGGTAGATCGTGAAAATGAAGGATTGTTTTGTGTAGAAAGCGAAGTGGCGGGAACTGTTCAAATTTTTCAGAGTACAAGGGCGGCGTTACAGCTGGGTATAGCCAATGAGAGCCTGTCACGTGTCATTGGAAGGACAATCGATTCAGTTTCTGCAAACTGAAGAGACGTTTTGACCGGACGTGCACACTACGGCTCAAGTTTTAGCTCGGCTAGATAAGCTAAATGGTTTTTAGCTCGGCTGGAAAAGTTAAATGGGTTTTAGCTCGGCTGGAGTGATTGAAACTGTAGCTCGGCCGATGGACGGGTAATCCCTATCATGCTTTGCAGAAGGAATTAAGGGGCAATTGTGAGGGTAATTTATACAAAGTAAATTGGGCCGAAGCCAGGATAGTGGGCCACTCTTTGGGCTGTGTTGGGGAGGCCAGGAAGGTGGGCCGTACAGCGGTCCGAATCGAAGTAAAAGATGGTGCTGGCATAAGAAGGCTTAGCTCGGCTCTTATTGTTTGTTAGCTCGGTCATGATGATTGGAACCGAGGTATGTTGGGCCCGCTTTAAGACCTAAGCAAAGGTTAGCTCGGCTTAATTCTTCTATGGATAGCTCGGCCTAGCATGAGAAGCCGGGGTAGAAGAAAGGAAAGGAAGACCGGGGTAACAGTTAGATCGGTCGCGACTTGTTAGCTCGGCATGGCAGTGTTATTTCGGTCGTGTTGTAGTTCGGCCATGATAAAACCATCTCACTTGGTTTAAGCAGTGATGGGGGTGTTGGAGGATAAGCATTATCTCTCAGGAGTATGAATCCTAGGGGGACTCTACATGGAGGAGTAAGAGTCCTATTAGGATTGTACCACGCGAAACCTATAAAAACTCACCTATATCACCTATGAAGAGGTAATGCAACTTTGCTTCTTGAATACATAGAGCTTTTGCCTATTTGTCTTGCTGACTGACTTAGGCATCGGAGAGGTTTCCGACCCACACCCGCCGGGTAGCTCACGTTTGTATTTTCAGGTGGTAGAACGACATCGTATGGAGGAACGCAAACTTGATCAACAGGATTATACGAGAAGGTATATTTCTTTCCCGTACAACCATTATATTGAATTTTTAATCAATTTTTGTATCAAAAAATAATTTATTATTATATAATTTATTTTAAGGCTTATATCTATATTTTTTTTGTATTGTTCATGATACACTAGTTACAAATAATATTTTTTTTCTTGATGTTTCCTGAAATCAATCGTAAAAAATTTACGTGAAATATTTTTGTAAAAATTATTATAATTAGTAAGTGCCCTCTCTAAATTAATTTTCTGACTCCGCCACTGCATTTACCAACTATTAATTTAAATCAAAATTACGAAATAAGCATGAGCTTGATTCGTATAAAAATGCCATTGAATTGGTAGTTTGCGAAGATACTAGAGAAAGATATAAAAGATAATGAGATGAGAATGGCATGCTATTGAGAAAATGGGAGTTAAGAGACATAAAAAATAAAAAATAAAAGTGATCCAAGAAAAAAAGAAAACAAAAGAAAAAAAAGGAGAGACTTACATGTAGATTTTATTAGACCATCTCCAATGGTTTAGCAAATTTGATATCAAATTTAAATTTTGATGAAAATGGTACTATTCACAGCTCCAACCATTCACCAAACGTGATACAAAATTGAGATTTCATCAAAAATTTCATCAGATTGAGGGCGAAGTAATGAATTCACCAAAACACTGTTGCGGACCGTTGGAGAGGAGGATCTGGTCGACTAACCGGTTGCCCGGCCGGTTGACCAACCGGTCAACCAGTAAAAGATTCAAACAGTTCAGCAAAAAAGTTCAAACCGTTAAAAAAAAAAAAAAAAAAATTTGCCTAACCGGTCAACCGGCCGGTCGACCACCCAGTCATCCCGAAAAAAGTTCAGAAAGTTCAAAAAATTCAAAAAAAAAAAAAAAAAATTTGTGGCAAACCGGTCAACCGGCCGGTCGACCCATCGGTTGACCAACCGGTTGCCCCACTAAATTTGATGCAAATTTGATGCAGCGTTGGAGTGGGTGATTTGAAATTTGGTGAAATGGCTCATTTTGAACTTAGATTTGATGAAAAATCAAATATACCATTGGAGATGCTCTTAGATAAATTTATTATTCAATAGATCTTAAGGTAATTAATGATATTTTTCATTAAATACTATTTAAAAATGTCATTTAATTGTTAATTTTCAATGACAGTTTTAAAATTTTGTAACAAAAAATATCACTAATTATAAGTTTTAGCGACAGTTAAAAAAAATATAACAAAAAAAGTCACTAATTTTTAATTTTCATTGACATTTTGATAAATTTGTCACAAAAAGTCACAAATTATAAGTTTTAGCAACAATTTATAAAAATCGTGACAAGAAAAGTCACTAGTTATCAATTTTTAGTGACATATGCAAAAAAATTGTCACAAAAAATTATTTTTAGTGACAATTTTATAAGATTTATTTTCAATAGGATTTGATAAGAATTAAATTTAACTATTATGACTTATTAGTAATTTAGCTCCAAAAAATAAACCTTTGAGTATTCTTAAGGTAAATATTAAAATTTTAAAATTTTAATTTGATTGACCTAATAGTTGACTTATCCCAAGAAGAATTTGTGATATAATTGAATACTGTAAAAAGTGGAATGAAAATTTTTAAATTACAATGAATCAAATGTATTTGTAAAAAATGTAGGGGAAAATAGAATTTTTGGTAAATTGATAACACATTTGCCTACATATGTCATGTACGTTTTTTATGAGTGTTACCATCTACATAATTTTTTTGGACTTCTAATTTTTATTTATTTTAATTATAATTATATTTAAAAAAAACTATATTAAAAGATAATTTTTAAGGAAATATTCGTCCACTAAATGAAAACAATTAAAAATGACACTTTATAATATTGTACGTCTACCTCCATTTTCATCTAAATGTATTTCTTACCAACCTAAACTCTAAACGTATTCCTCCTAAACTCTAAACGTATTCTTCTTCATCAATATCTTAAACCCTAAACATATTTATCTTCATCATCATCATAATTTGGACCAAATCAGTTAACGTTTCAAATAATTCTATTACAGACTCTAAGTGTCTCCAATCAAATTTTCATCTGCATCTATGGTCATTTTCACCATTTGTTGATACTTATAGAGTAATAGAGGACAATGAAAACAACTCTGATAAGGGTGGTATTGCATTGGTAAATTTATCTATTTTGTATTCATGATTCTTGATCGTTTTCGATAGTTACTGTTTTGCTTGCGCTTGTTCGATACTGATTTGTCGACCGTTAATGTTTTGTTCAGTAACAAAGTGTTAAACAAAAATATTTAGTTTGGTATAGGTTCTGAACAAAACTTTTATTTTCAGTACTATTTAACCAAACAAAATTTTTAACAAGACGAAGAGATTTCTATCAGTCACTGATCTTGAGTGAGAGATTTCTGACGAGTCAAAGAAAAGACGGTGATGGTAGTCCAAAGACAACAAGCGCAACAGTAGCTATACCATCTGCGATGGTGGTGGAAGGTGAGGAAGGTAGGCTAGGCGGTTAGCGTTATAAAGCTGGGCCTTGGTCGCCAAAAAAGTGAGAGATAGAGAGAGACAAACCAGATCTAGAAGAAAAATGGGATATAGAGAGTGTGTAAAATTAGGTGGGTGTGCGCTTGCGTGTGATGATATTATGAATAGGGATAAAATTGGTATTAAGTGAAATATTTTAAAAAATCTTATTAAAATTTAAGATTTAGAGTAAGAATTTAAAAAAATAAAAAAAATTAAAATAAATGATAATAGCAGGACTCGTTTTTTTTTTTATAGAAGATTTTGTTAATCATGGCGTTGAAGAAGGTGGTTGGGGTTAGAAAGAAAATGAAAGCTGGTTGGATTAAAATAATGCAAAACTGGACGAATGAGGGGGAGGGTGAGTCAAAAGGTTTTGCAACTAGCTCAAATAGGGAGTTCAAGCCCACTTGAATAAGTAGGTCCCATTTTACATTTTAATTCTGTGTTTGATTTCAGGTTTTTAAATTCATATTTTTAAAAATTAAATTTTTTATTTTTCATGTATTTTTATTTTTAGTGAATATTTTTAAAATTTTAAGTATTTTTTTTTACTTTTTTAAATGTACCTTACTTAGATGTATTTAAAAAGTAAAAATATTTGTGAAAAAATATTTTAAAAAATTATTAAATACACAAAAATACAAAAAAATATACTGAATTTTCATATATATATATATATTTGTATTTTTGGTATTTAGTGAATTTTTTATAAAAAAAATTCACGAAAATTATACTTTTTAAGAGTATTTATGTTAATTGTGTCTAAAAATTAAAAAAATTACTTAAAATATTAAAAAAATTCAATAAAAAAAAATACTGAAAACAATAAAGAAAAATATTTTCAAAAAACTAGAAACAAACCTAGTGAATATTATCCTTATCTTTTCTTTGATATCACACTAATACCCCCTTGTCTCAATCCCCAAAAAAATTCTTTGATATTAATCCATCTTATAAACTATCAAATAATGTGGAAGAAAAATATTTGTTACACCTAATTTATTATTTTTAAAAATTATTTTTATGATGTATTTGACAAATGATAAATTTTAATTTCTCAAGCACATTATCATGTGGAATCTAACTTTAACATCATATCATTAAGTATGATTTAAAAATGATAAATTAAAAAATATAGTATTGTTGAATGTGGATATATTTATAGAGTATTGTTAGGGATACCAAAACTTTTATCAAATATTTTATATGGGAGTGAGTTCTACATAAGTGTGAGATTTACATTCATATAAAATATGTGGTAAAAATTTTAGAGCTTCCAGCATTTTCCATACTTATAATCTCAATAAATTTTTTTATATATTTTTTTGCTATGCATGAAGAGTAGTGATGCTCAAAAAAGAAAAACTATTCAAAGAGACGGTCATAAGCATTTTCTTTTCATATAAATAAACTAATTACTGAGGACACCTTGTTTGGTTTATCTCTTAAGATAATTTTTGAAAAAAAAAAATTCAAAAATTTATGGGGAAAACACCAATAAGTCCCAAGTTTAGATAGTTTGAACCATTTAACCTTGCAATTTATTTTGTAGACTGATTGGTCCCATGTTAATATTAATTACTCTTGAGCCCACAAATATAATGCATGTGTTGGCTAGTTGGAGGGATATATTGGGTGTTTAGGTGATATTGTAGTTACCAAAAAGCCCAAAAGTATACTATAGCATTTTTTTTTCCTTTTTCCTCCATTGCGAACAAAATGGAAGCTAAAAAATGGGAACATCAACGTTTCATTGACGATGTTGCAGTGTTGATCCTCAGTTTATGTAAGTTGAATGCTGGATTGAGAACGTTACACCCAGAATTCGTTATTCCCCAAATAACATTACAAAACCCTTAAAAAAACCCTAGAAAATCATAGAAACCCCTATCAAATTTATAGAGGCTAAGCGGCATAGGCACTAGGACATCTTGGAGTGCAATTAACGTTGATGATTTAAAATTAATCCGTCGATGGCATCGTTGATCATGTGTTAGTGCAATGACAACAAGTATGGGTGTCTTCGATGTTAGTTTGGTTGTTTATGGAACAATACGACATTAAGGTCAATGCTCGAAATGGGTTTTTGTTTAATTGGTGCATCATGTGGGATTTTAGGTGATCTTGTTCACATTGCAGGTTTGGGGTTTACCATTGATAGTGTGACAACCCTCACCTCTGATTAGTGTTAAACTGTGATTGGGCATGATAAGTGATTGATTAAGTTGAAATTATGAACTGTTTACATGAGTATGTTGCTTAATTGCATTCCTATCTGTTTGTCATTAAATGATTTATTCATGTTTTGATTTCGAATTGCGAATTGAAAGCCTTATCGGCAACCGATTCAGAAACTGATTAGTGTTATATGCTAATTAGGATTTATGTGATTTTTGGTAGCTTTAATTAAAATTCAATATGGAATGGTTAATTAGATTAAATAATGCTAGATTAATTGAACTTTGGTAATTACCTTTTTGCCATTGAGTGGCTTGACTCATTGACCAACCTTTATTACACCTCATACATATTTGATGCATCATTTTGTTCATCTTTTAGACCAAAAACTGTGAGACAGAGTGAGTTGGGAGAATTTGTGTTTAACAAGAAAATTGGCTTGGAAACTTAGAAGAATTGAAGGGAATTTGCATATTTGGGCTTCCATACTTGAAATTCAAGACTTAAGGTAGGGAATTCATCCTCTCAATTATGAATTTAAGTTGTATTTTGCATAGTTCATGGAAATATTGGAGATTAGAGTCAAGTTTTAGCTCAAAGTGTTGAATTATGAGGCATTGTGTACATGCATGTCCATATCATAGTGTTTTGAAGTCATTTTCATGAAATTCCCACATGCATGTTCCTATTTTAGTTTTGGTCCATGAATTGATCATGTTCTTGAGTACAATCTTGCATTTTATCTTGTTTTAGAGCATTGGAGTTCATAGGAGCTCATGCATGTTATGTTCTTACATAGTTCTTGAAAGTTTCTTTGAAATTGTGTTCAAATTGGCTTGCCTTTGGGCTTGATTTTACAAATTGATCTTCTAAACATGTTGTAGTATGAGTTTTCAAGTGTTTTCCAGAAAATTGGCCCAAAAGGATGAGTTTTGATGTGTTCAATTCTTGGTTTGAGCTTTGGGAGCAAATCTGGAAATTCTAGATTTTGGCTTCTACGCTCGAGCGAAGGATTTCACGCTCGAGCGACCATTCTTTTGTTCAGAGCTCCGCTCGAGCGACGGAATGTTGGCTCGAGCGTAGATTGCAAGCTCTCAGGTTTTTGTGCGCGCAGACGCACACTCGAGCGATGAGACCTACGCTTGAGCGAGGAGCTGTGCCTCACGCTCGAGCGAGCATCGAGCAGGCATCGAGCGGGGATTTTCAACATCCAGTACTTTTGCATTTTTACAGACCGCTTGAGCGAGAGAATTTGCATTCGAGCGACCCCTCTGTTTTGGTAAGCTCGCTCGAGCGAGGAAAGCCACGCTCGAGTGAGACCCCTGTTTCTTGAAAAATTTGAAAAGTGTTTCAAAGTACATCTTTGCATCCTCTTTCCATCCTAGGCATTCTTAAGCCATGTTTAAGGCATCTTAAGGAGGATATTGATGTTGAACCACACCAAGTCAAGTTTAGGGGGCTAAGCTATTAATCCCAAGTGTGTAATTTAGTGTGTGTTCATTCTGTAACTGTGTAGGGTTGGCACCCGAGGACGCTGACTAGCCTGTCTTTAGCCCAGTGCTCTATGAGTAACAATGTTGTAAAGATATGTTCAATTATAACTATTTCTGAATGATTGATTATACTGCTTTCTGAAATGGCATCGTTTACTGAATGAATGTTTGTCCTATTTGTAAACTATATTCGTGGCATTCTTAGCAACTTACTGTTACTAGACTGCTACTGCTACTGTTACAGAGATCTCTGTTGGTTCCAATGTTGGGACCACTACTGTTTACTGTTTGATGGCCATCAACTGACTGTTTGGTCTGTTAAGACCTACTGTACTGTTTTGCTATTGGATGTACCACATATGACTATTATGGTTTCTAAATAATTGTTATGGCATGAAAGATGTGCCACTGATTGAATAACTGATTTACTGATACAATTGACTGTTTTAATTACCGAAAGGATATTCATTCTTAATCCCTTTACGCATATGTTATTCACTAGGCTTTAGCTAACTGTTTATATTTATATGTAGGTGTTCAGGTACCGGATCGATGCTAGGAGCGTCAAGTTAAGCTCCTGTTTTGTCAAGCCAACCTTTGTGCCTCACTTCAAGGTCCCAAGTTTGTTCAAGCTAAGGCTGTTTCGGGGTGTCTCAGTTTCATCCTTCTGTCTCTGTTTTGTAATAAGTGTTTTAGACTTGACTGTACAGTTACGGTGAAGGGATTTGGTCCCTAACTTGGATGTTTGTATATGACGTATGTATATATGTTTTGGTTATGAATGTGACTTGTTCATAAAAGTCTTTTTGCATTCAGATTTTCACAGCTCATTGGACATCTTTTTATTACTGTTTGGCTTCCGCCAGCCCCTTACTCTACATTACTGTTATTATTGTTAAGCAGGCCTTTGGTAATCACGGATTACTGGCCGGTTACAATACTAAACCCATAGGGGCGGGTTTGGGTCGTGACAGAGTGGTATCAGAGCGATATCAAAGCATGAGTTATACCGCACACACGTGTCTAAATGAGCTATAGGACGTCCTAGAAAAGTAATTAAGACATTGCATGAGCATGAAAAAGTGTGTGTGGCCATGATATGAATATATGTACTGATGTGCTAATGTGCTTAAGTCAGCAACTTCCTATGTTTATTATTACTACATTGCTTATAGTGAAATGGAGAATGCAAGAAATGCCGATAAATCCGAATCATCCGAGGCAAGAATGGCAAGGTTAGAAAGAATGGTGGAATTGTTGATTGAAGCCTTAAGACAACAATAGAACCATTGAGAAATACTTTCCTCGGTGTGTCCGAGACCGAACGGTAACCGAATTTGAATAGTTGAAACAGGGCACCATGTCAGTAGCTGAATATGAATCAAAATTCACTGAACTTGCCAGATACGCATCACACATGGTTGATACTGATTACAAGAAGGCCAGAAAATTTGAAGGCAGGCTTAATGTCGAGATACTTGATTGAATCAATGTCCTGGAGTTACTTAAATATGTGGATGTTCTTGGTCGGGCAATAATAGCTGAGTCGAATATTGAAGCATTAAAATAGACTGAAACACCAGCGACTAAGTGGTGCGGTAAGAGACATGGCTTTAAGTTTAAGAAAGACCGGAACAGTTCATTGAATAAAAAGCAGAACACAGGGTCAACAAACAGTGCTAGTCAGGGAAATGGTTCCATACCACCCTGCTCCGAATGTGGAAAAAGGCATAAAGGGGTTTGCTATAAAATTTCTGGTGCTTGTTACAGGTGTAGCAAGGTGGATCACATGGTCAAAGATTGCCCTTCCACTTCTCAAGGCAATAGTAAAGCTGCAGCTAGTGCCGCAGCATCAACTGCTACACCAAAACCCAATCCCAAAGCTACTGGAAAAAAGCCTTTAAGGTAAGGTCGGGTGTTTGCACTTGTACCGGGAGATGTGCAGAACACCGAGATAGTTGTGTCAGGTATACTCTCAATTTGTGCTCAAAATGTATATATTCTGATTGATTCGAGGTCTACACATTCGTTTGTCTCGCATGCTTTTTCACGAAAATTAAATAGACCACTAGAACCCATGAACTATTTGTTAGTTGTATCTTCACCCGTTGGGGGATCCATGACTTGTGCTTATGTGTATCCTGCATGTGAGATTATTGTCGAGGATGTACATTTGTATATTGATTTATTGCCTTTGAACATTAATCATTTCGATGTAATTTTGGGAATGGATTGGTTAACAAAATATCATGCTACCATAAACTGTGTAACGAAACAAGTTGTTTTCCGTCCATCTGGATTGCCTGAATTTGTATTTAACGGAGTTGGTGTAGTACCTCCTTCATATTTGATTTCATCCATGAAAGCCTTTAAACTGATTAAAAAGGGGTGTAAAGGGTATTTATGTTGCATATTGATTGCATCTGTTGATGCTAAAGCTAATGTGGACAGTATTCCTATAGTCAGAGAATTCCCAAATGTTTTTCCAGATGACTTGCCAGGGGATTTGATTGATAGAGAGATTGAGTTCACTATTGAAAAAAAAAATTTTAAATCACTTTTTTCTTTATTGCACATTGATCAATTACTTTTTTTTCTCTCCTATCTCCTTCTCTCACATCGTAATATTAATCAATCACTTTTTCTCACACTCATCTATTTAAAAAAAAAAAAAAATTCAAAAGCAAACTTTAAAACTATTTTCAAAACATACAATCAAACAAAATTTTCAAACTTTGTAGTAAACTTTTTTTTAAAAATTATATTTTAAAATTAATTCACAAATATAAACCAAACATAGCCTTTAAATCTCATAATTTTTCCCCAACAAACTCTTTCCAATAAATTTATGTATAATACCCCCAAAAAAAAAAAAAAACTATTTAAACTTAGCTTGTGATTAAAACTTGCTTAAGATTAAAACACATTTTAAAACTCAAAAATAAAACAAAACAAAACAAATACATGGGGTGTAACTTTTTCTTATGTAAACAAACCACAGCAAAAATTGAACCTCACTTTTTGATAAATAATTTCTTCACTTCTTTATAATTTTCCTCTTATATTTAACCCCACTCCACTTATCCCCCATGTAATGTACTTCATAAATAATGAACGATACTTATTAAGATATTAATCAATAAAACATTAAATACTTGTATATTTCTCAAAAACTTACTTTTATGGGGAAAAAAAAGAAGAAGAAGAAATTATAGCCAAAAAAAGGGTTTGATCATTGCAACAAGATAAACTTTGAATTTTTAATTTTATCAATTTATGCTTTCAACTTTTAATTTCTTTTCAATCTAAACTATTTGTCTTTGTCGTTAAGTAAAATCTACAAAAAAATTGATATTTTAGTCATTAAACTCAATAAAAATGAGTATTTTTTAATATTTTTTTTACCAAATTAATTTTTAGTATGTGTTTGAATGATGATTATGCAATGAGTGGTTGTTTTTGTTGATATTTTTGGATAGTTATCATGTAATAGATGGTTCTTTTTGTTGTTAAAAGATATTTTTAGATGATTATCATGTAATGAATGGTTAGTAGGTTTTGAATGTGTAATCCATATGTTTAATATATGAAATGTTTTTAATTTTGAATTTTTTGATTTAATGGATTGATTTAATAATGATATCAAAGTTGTTACCTAGTTGACTATTGAAAAAATAAAAACTAATTTAACGAAAATAAATATCAAAAGAAAAAAATTTTAATTTTACAAAATTATTTCTACCATCGCAAAAGATAAAATTATATAAAAATGATATATTTTTAATTTTTTTTCACTAATTTAATTTTTAGTTTCTTAAAAAAAATTATGGAAATAGATTATGAAAATCAAATCAAATAAAATTTTATAATTAAGAAAGAACCAGCATTATTCATTAAAAAAAATGTCATTACATTTCAAACAATATATAAGTTAACCAACACAAAATAAGTTGTATGACGACTTTGCCCTTGAAATGAACCTTTTGCAAAAGAAATATCTTTGATTATTCTTATTTGAAATAAGATTTAAAATTCAGAGCCAAATGTATCATAATTAAAAAGTCAGTAATCAAAGTGACATAAGTCTCAAACTATATGAGACCCACCCAAAACCCACTCGCGGTCCGGGCCTAAGCCCAATTCAAGACCCTAGGCCGTTTGTTTTGAAGCTCGGCCTAGTAGGCTCATTTTTAAATTTTTTTTTCATTTTGATATATATAAAATTATTCATTTCATTTCATTTTTTCTGGAAAAAGACTATGTGTGCATCTTATAATTAAATAAAAATGATATAATCTTATTAATCATAACTAAAATAATGTCATAATTTAAGAAGAAAATTAGTCAAAATTAAAGTAAAAATTGACATAAAAAAAAAAGTCATGATTAAACACTACACGAGGTATAACTAAATAGCTCTCATAAATTATAATTAAAATAATATCATAACAAAATAAGAATATTACATACCATCATACTTGTTTAGTCATAATTAAATACCACATGAAACATAATATAAAACAAGTTGCAGCACTACAAAATACAAAAGAACTCAAACCACAAATATAAAACAAATATAATAATAGCTAAAAAAATTCGTAATATTAATTATAAAATGTATAATTTTGTCACAAATTGACATAATAAAATATTTATAATTTTGTGATTGATATTGTAAAAATTTATGATTTGATTATGATATTTTTTATTATGTTAATATGTGAGGAGATTACACATTTTATTGTAGGATATGTAATCTTAAAAAGGTATACACCATTGGAGAATCCTTAAAAAAAAAAAAAAAAAAAAAAAAAAAAAAGACTGAATTTGTATAGCTAAGTTGAAAGTTGAAACTATGTATGAAGTCTACCTTATAATTAGAGAAAAGAGAGGACTTTTTTCAGTTTGCTGATTAGGATTGGCGACTCAGTTCAAGCGTGGGAGACTTATTATTACAGATTATAGTACAGTTAAGTTGAAAGTTGAAACTATATTATGTCTAAAGTCTACCTTATAATTAGAGAAAAGAGAGGAGGACTTTTTTCAATTTGCTGACTAGGATTGAGATCTCAGTTCAAGCCTTGGAGACTTTTATTATAGATTTATAGTATAGCTAAGTTGAAAGTTGAAACTATAAATAATATTATTTGACAATAATTTTTTTAGTTAATTTTTTAATTTTTTTAACCTGAGATTTTTTTATTTGTTTGATTTTGTGGTTTGACTTTTTTGACTTTTTAGCATTAGAAATGGTGTTTCCAAAAGTAAAATGACAAAATTGCCCTCCACTTGCCAATTCCAAAAAACACCTCCAACTTGTTACAAAATTTGCAATGGAATTACAAAGTATTTTTTTATTTTATTTTTTTCAGTTCAATTTTTTTTCACATTATTTGTTGTGTTTTATGAAATTTGTTTGTGAACATGGTTGCTGATTTGCAATATGAAAAATATAAAACAAATGAAAGAAACTGTGACAATGGATTGTAATTAACCAAAAAGTCATTTTCATGCTTGCAAGGCTCTGCTGTTTGTTAATGGAAAATTTGTTAACACTTCGGCCTATGGCATTTTCATACATCAACGAACATAGTCGACCAAGCCATTGTTACATATCCCAACAAAAAAAAAATGTCGCAAATACATAAATTAATGAAAATTATTTTCCAAACTGGGGAAAAGGTTTGTACGAACGATTTTCCCATCAATACCACAAGAAGTTTTTGCTAATTACCTCTCTAACAATAACCAATGCACGAACCTACCATATTGGAAACGTACATACCTAATTACATAACGTACATACTGACTATACCATAAATACTAAACGTGGTGCTACAATTCCGTACAAATACAAACAACAACAAAATTCCCTTCGATTCGAGGTAACTTACCGACCCCCTATATATTTCCCAACATGCTGTGGTTGCGCATGTAAACCAAACGATCTCTTACTCGAAGGCACACACTTGCCATATGTGGGTTATCATCTCCAACCATTAATCCATCCTCTCCATGTGCTGCCAATGGTATGGCATTGATTATGGTTGCCGTGTCATCCTCAGTTATTATTGGGTGAACATTGGTTGGATTACTAGTATTTCTACATATGTAGTTATGTAATGCCATCGACTCACTAACTAAATGCACCTGCACAGTCGCAAAATCATAGCAAGACATATTTCTATAAACCCCTATCGATTTTTCCATGCCCCGAACATTCGTTCAACAACACACTGTAATGACAAGTGTGCCTGATTAAATAATTCCCTTAGGTTCGTTGCGTTCCTTGCACCTTGCCGAAAACTTGTTGGAGGTAACGATCACTACAAGAAAAATGAGATATAACCACATTTTTTTGGTGGCATTTTTGACAAATGCCGTCCAATTTGCGAACAAAGATTTTAAATTCCCGATTATGCTATACTAGTTTATTAGCAAACGGTGGTATACCGTGGTATGAAACGGAGGGTAACAGTTGTGCCAGTGAAACGGCACAGTTTTGTGTACGTGAAATAGGGGATTTTTTTTCCCTTTTACAAAGGAAGTTTTACCTATCTAGGTATGCTTTTCGATTTCAGTCGATTGAACAAAGACGCGACTTGAGAGAGAGAGAGAGAGAGAGAGAGAGAGAGAGATCGAGGGCTGGTTCTTTGATTTCCATCGATTTTTGGTGATTTTGATCTAGAAAATCTTGTTCTCCCTCCTAACCTGAGCGTATATCTTCGAGATTTTTCGAATCCTTCTGATCTAAATCAATCTAGGGCTCAAGGTAAGGGTTTCTAACCTAGATTTGCTAAGTTCACTCAAGATCTGTAAAATCTCATGGTTAAAACAACGATTTGGAATATATTTTTGGTTGATGTTTGTAGATTTACTTGCATTTTTTCCCCCAAATCTAGCTTATTTCTTGCATTTTTGCTTTTGTTTTGTGTTCTTTCTCTTCGTTTGTGGTCTCTTGCTCTTTCTAGTCCATGCAATGGGATACATGGAAAGCTTTTCTCGTTCATGGCGAATGGATTTTGTCTAGGGTTTTGAGTGTAATGTCAATGTCTCCAGGCAATTAGCGGTTCATATAATCGAGATGGGTCGTGAGTTTAACGATCTAGACACGTAGATCTTATTCTCAGATCTGCTATCTCTCCGATCAGATCTGTAAATATCAAGTCTAAATTCTATTTGTTACTTTCTTCTAGTTTTGATTAGATTTATGTTTCAGCCACAATACTATTTTGAGCAGTTGGAAATTGTGTTTTATGTTAGTTTTTGACATAGAATTTAATTTGTTGACAGTCCATTTAGTATTAGCAAGTACAATGAAATATGTTTTGAAATAGTTTAGAAAGGATTTTAAGATATATATATATATATATTCTGTAGTAGTAGGAGATGAAAAGGACTCATTTGAGTTTGTTGAAAAGATTGTTTACTCCTTAGAAAAAAGAAAAAAGAAAAAAAAGAAAAAGAGTGCTGGTTTTGTAATACATAGGTTGTGGGATCTGGAGCTATTTTATTTGTCAGGATGTGATTTCTTCATTTGTTCTAGTTTTCATTGATTTACATTCCATCACTCTTGTTTTGATTTGTTTTATTTAGCTTGCTAGGTATTCAACTTAAGTATTTGAGTCACTGTAGTGCAAGGAGGAGTTCTTCAGTGCCCATTGGGACACCAAGAAAAAGCACAAAGATCTGGTAAGTTTAATTAAAACTCTGAACTCTGTTTGGTTGCTAAGTTTTTTTTTTTTCTCATTCTTCTGTGAAATATTGGTTTCTTTTTAAAAAATTATATCTTTGTTCCACTTGCCTATATTTCTTAGAATCAAAGGTCTAAAACTTTAGATTTTCTTTTAAAAAATTCTTCTCTCTCTCTTTCTCTCTCTCTCTCTCTCTCACAGCTATGAAGCTTTGGTTCGAATCAATCTTTTTTGCTATATTTTCATATATATATATATATATATATTTATATCTGTGTTCATTCATTGCTGAGTAACTTTGATTTATACCGAGATTCACATATCTTTTTTTATCTACTTTTAATTTTCGTCTATATATCTTTACTGTAAGTTCAATAGTCATGATTAGTGATGGATTTCTGTGGTTTTGCATGTATAGAAATTGGATCAGCATGTGCTCTGTTTTAACTTAATTGAAGTTTAATTTATAATTTCATTTTGTTTGTATTCATGTGATTTTGCGGTGATTGCTCATGGAATCAATGTCGGAGATGTGAAGAAGCTTCAAGATGTTGGGATCTACACTTGCAATGGCTTGATGATGCACACAAAGAAGGTACATTGATTTTCAATTTCGATTTTGTGAAGTTTTTAAGTTTGGCATTTGCATTGATGTTAAGGTAGCCAAAACACGTTTGATGATTTTTTGATGATTTTGTAGATCAACTGATACTCAATTGGAAGAAAACTTATATATATATATATGTATTTGAAATGTTTAGTTGAATTAATACCTGTTGAAAATTTTATCAAATTTTTTTTTGCTACGTTAAATTAAATCTAATATTTGGACTTTCGAATTGGTCATGCTAGCAAAAAGCAACTACATTTATTTGTTATTTATTTTAGATTTTTGATCATAAGATCAAATTCTCCTAAAATCGAACTAATTGGTACGTATATATGCACCAGATCTGGTGCAATGCATTTTAAACAAATCGAACAAATCGGACTTTGGTAACCAAAACCTTTCTCTCATGTAACTTTGTTAGAAAAAAATACCACCTTTTGGTGTCTTTTTTTTCTTGATTGGCAAAAATATCACCTTTTGTTAGGGAAAAAAAAAAGAAACATTACCGGAATTTTTATACAAAATATATAAGTCACATTGATCGGTCTTTACTTTTACAACAAACTGCCACATTATTGTAGATCATACAAAAGTGGATATTTTTGCCTTATCAACTTTAGCACCTCACTGCCTTAAGAGACTTGTCAATTGAATTCTTTGATGGGTTGGAATCTCTACCGGAGTGGCTGGGTAACCTTTCATCTCTTCATTCTTTGGAGATTCAGTATTGTCAGAATCTAAAGAAACTTCCTACCCTAGAAGCAATGCAACGCCTTACCAATTTACAATCTTTGAAAATTACAGATTGCCCCCATCTAGAGGAAATATGTGCATGGGAAAGCGGCCAAGAATGGCACAAGATTTCCTATATTCCATCCATCAACATATCCCACATTGAAGATAATCCCTGAGATTGGTAATTTCCAATTGCCCACATTCATGATTTCTTCTCTTCTCTTCTCACCCCTATCCCCACTACCTGTTTCTTTAATTCTTCATAAGATCTATTCTCATGAGTCATGATTTTGAAAATGAAAAGATCATTCAACTGTTACTTTTATAATGCTCTACTGAACCATACTCTGTGTGTATGGATGTGTTAAAAAAGTAGCATATTGAAATTGTTATGTAAAGTAATTCCATTGACATGATTTGTTGGGTTTCAGGTTATGAGACATTTGTGTGAGCTCAAGTGTAACAGTTTCCTCTGCAAATCCACTTCTTCAAGATCAAGCATGAAAAGTCTTCACCAATTACGAGAAGCACGTGCACTCGACTCGACTACAATAGACAAAAGCTGTTCTTTTGCTATCCAACAAAAAATGGCAATTAGATATTGGTTAGTACTAGTAGTCTTGGAAGTTGACCTTCTCATTATTATGATTTAGGTGATACTATAAATTGACCTTTTTGCAACTTCTCATTTTGAAAGATTGAAACTCTTAAGGCTGGTTTGGGGTGTCTTAAAAAAGTGCACTTTTTGTCTTTTTGGACTAAAAAAGTTAAGAAAAAAATATGGAGGTTTGGGTTAACTTTTTGAATTTTTATGGAAAAATGTGTATTAAAAAATTATATAAAAAAGGTGTGTAAGAGATGATTAGTGAGAGGTGGGCCCCAGCTGTACAAATCGGAAGGAGTGTATTGGAATTGGAAATTATTGGCTAATTTCTGTACAAAGCACTGGACGGTTTTGTTTTGCCCGTGGGGGTCATCACGGGTCCCATTTTAATAATCTGAACCGTTCAATGTGTATAACTCGTCGAACACTATGTACCTATAAAAAATCAAGTGAATCGGATATCGATAGCTATCTGATCAGATTTATTTATTTTTCAATCATTAATTATAACACCATCCATTTGTTATATATAACTAATTTGATCGTATAGTTATCAATATCCGATCAATGTGATTTTTTGTAGACATATAGTACTCGACGAGTTCTACACATTTAACGGTTTAGATTATCAAAACGGGACCCGTGATAGCTCCCACAAGCCAAACAACGATGTGTGTGCAAATCACACCCAATCATTTCAACATTGGTCACTGCCGCAGCACAACAGCTGCAAATTGTTGACTTCGGTGTGTACTTTTTTGGTAGAAAATTAATTTTTTAATTATTTTTTTTGGATGAATAGTGATATCTTTTTAGATTTTGGAGTAACTTTTTGGCTTTTTGGCTGATTTAGGTTACCCCAAACCAGCCCTAAAAAAAAAATGTTTGCATTTAGGCACATAGTTTTGTGACTCATGATTATTTGGAGTAAAGTCTGCAAGTTGCTTTATAAGGACATGTGCTAAGACTGATTGTGGCTTTATGCTTCTTGATTGTCACTATGAATCTCTTAATTTTCTATTGGCAATAGTGTGCAGTTTATAACCTTTGAACGGCTTCATTTGGAATTGTAAATGAAGGGAAACAAATTAGAGTCTATCTAATCTTATTTTAAATTAAAAATATAAAAAGTTATTCAAATTGATGTGTCAGTATGATCAATGGCGTCTTTTATAATCTGGAATTAAATGCTTAATTTTCAACTTCTTGCTTGGGTTCTGTAATACAAGTGCTTGATGTTGACTATGCGTTTCCCAGTCAAACTTCTGGGACTAGTTAATTTGAGCTTGTTAGAATTGTTCCCTTAGAAGATGAATTTAAGATCCTACATATTGTTATAACTCTTCATAAATTAATTTCTTTTTCTCTCTCTCTCTCTCTCTCTCTCTCTCTCTCTCTCTCACGTGTGTGCATGTCGTGGTGTGGCAATGAAGGGAGACATCCTGGAAGATTCAACAAAGGAGCTAAACAAGGATATGTACATGATGACTATTGAGCCTGAAGATGCACCCAACCAACCTGAGTAAGTTTGCTTGTTTGATATGCATTTCAATTTCTTTAATTTAGTCAAATCTTGATTTATGCATTTACTTCTTCCCCCCCCCCCAATGTAGATATGTACAAATTGGGATGGTTTTAGGGCTTCCTGTTTCAGTCAGTGGAAAGGAATTCTCCCCTGTATCTCTGCTTTCTGAGCTGAATGAAATTGGTGGGCATATTATTTGAGAACTGGGCAATGCAAGTTTGGGAGCACTTGTAAATTCCACCATCCTCCACGATCCAATATGATGGCCTAATTTTAAGGTTTACTTACAGTGGTTAATGAAATAGTGTTACATTATGTGTAGAAAAAGAAATAGTGTTACATTGGAGGTACCCTTGATTACTTTTCATTTGAGATATAAAATTAGCAGCACAAATTGATTACTTTTTATTTATTGATTTTATCTAAATAAATAGTTAGAGATTGTTTACATGTTTTATCCTGTACTTCAAGCTTTGTATTCATATTGTACGTACTGCTTTTGCTTCCCAGAAAACCATTTCAAAAGTAAGTCCTGGGTCATCAAATGCATCTGGTTCTAGCTCATCAAAAGAGTAGCATAATCAACAATATCCAGGTTTTTCCTTTTATATACACATTTTACAAAATTTTGTTACTTTATTATATTTATTGAACTCAAAATTTATCTATTGCCAATCCTCATATATATCCCTCTCCTGGGCGGACCTGGTTTCTTGTGTCAGCAATGCCTTTAACCTTTAAACTGATGCTTGTTTTTTTTTTGCAGTGCCAGGGGTCAAACACAAAAAGCGACATCGGAGAAAGCATTTTGAGAACCAAGAACCATGTCTGATGAGAGGTGTCTATTTTAAGAATATGAAATGGAGGCAGCCATAAAAGTTGACAAGAAACAAATTCACTTGGGGACTGTTGGATCTCAAGAAGCTGCAGCTTGTTTATATGACAGGTATTAAAATGGTTTAGCTATACGTACACATAGAAGTTCTTAATTGGGAACTGTGTTCATAATACTATGTTTTGTTGCCATTTCCATTTGAATTATTATTTGTGAACTTTGATCATAATACCATGTTCTTCAAGATCAGGTACTATATTGTTTTTGTTTTTGTTTTTGTTTTTTCAAAATAGGATTTTAGTATTCTACACATTCTTTGTTACTAGAGATGGGGTCCTTTCATCTTTGTCATTGTGAACCTGTTGCATTGTTTCTATAGACAATCAGCCCTCTTAGGGTGGAATCCAGTATTGAGAAAAATAGCTCTCACTTGGCAAAGTCTTGGTATTTTCAACTTATAGATTATGGATGAATATGAGAATTAAACTTATTTGAATAAATCCTACTTTTTTACAGTTGCAATGATAAGGAATTGTGTTTATATTCTACCTTGAGTACTTTTCATTTCTCCCATGGTTCATCACATATTTTTCTACCATTGTTTTTTTAGTTGGTTTAGTAAGTCTGCCTCCAATAAGTGTCCACCAACCTTACAGTTTTTATTTCTATTTAAATTCGACTGTTCTTGTGTTTTGTCCAATCATCAAGAAGCTTTGGGATTTCAATCATGATTGTAATATGTGGCAGATAAAGATTTTCAGATCCCCCGAGTGCATTCAAAGTATGCAATGAGCATCTTTGTGTGTATTATGCAGTCTGCTTTGCACTTGAAGATGATAGGGAAATGTGAATTTTTTTTAGGCATGCTTTTTAATTGATTTTTATGGGCAAGTAACATTTTTATAATTTAGCCTGATATTATAGGAGTAGAATTCTTAATTTTAAGTAGTTGGCAAATATGGCTTATGGAGCTTCCATCCTACAGTAATTAACTGTGAATCATACCCGTAGCACATAATTAGATGGTTAATTTTATCTCATGTTTGGCATGTCAGGTTCAAATCTACAGTGGATAATTAATGATAGTCGTGCTAATGTTGATTCTAATTCATCTGATTTTTGGGTGATGGTGGCAGCTCTAAAGGTAATTTCTTAGATTTTGGAAGCTCTATTGTTTGTGGGGTTGATTCTTAGTTTGTGAATATTCTCATGTATTTTGCTCTACTTAAATCACTTGGGCTCTTGGTTTGTTTTTTAGTACTTGTGCTCTATGCCCAATTCTCTATATAGCCGTAGTTTGAGTACGGCAGAGAGAATCTAATCTAGTGTAATATCACACATATTACTTGAGTTTGACCATATGGATCAATTTCCTTCAATTAATTAACTTGGCTCTGTTTGAAGTCATTTCATCTCAGTTAAGTTTAGATTAATCATGTCTTCATCTCATAACCTCATTGCCTATATGTTTTTTTTAGCAACATCAATGTGGATTAAATCACTCCTCCTTACAGATGCATTAACTATTTATGTTTCACATTTCCATACCATCTTAAAGACTCAAACAAATTTCATCATAATAACCCTATATGCTTTTCGTAAATCAGTAAACACTATATGGAAATATTTGTTCTTTTCCCTATATTTTTTCATTAGTCGATTAAGTAGAAAAATAGCTTCCATAGTGGATTTTTGCGGCACCAAACCATATTACTCATTTAAAACTATTGTTGCATATCTGTTGGCTACATATTTTGTAAAAGCCAATCACAGTTTGATGCGTGGCAGATATAGGAAGATTACTCAAGTCTTCGATCCTGATCGTACACGTGGTAGTGAAAATTGGTTCTCACGTGATTTGAGTAGCACTGGATCAGTAAAGAGATACAAGATGACGTGGCTTCAACGGTTACTCATATTCAAATTCAAATACAGGAGGGAAGCCCAACTGCAAGTGATGGCGTAGTGGAACTACTTCTAAGGCAGCATGATCAGCGATCATAGAGGGGCAGTTCGACAGTTTGAAGTGCAGTTCGATGGTCATCCTTGAGGAGTATAAATAGCAAGGAGGTCCCCAGAAAAAACCCCCAGACTCAAATCATACAAATCAGTCTTACCTTACATATTTTCTTTTCCAGTTTTTACATTTCCAGTCTTTACCTTTCTTGCACTTTAAATACCTGTTCTACACTTCGATTCATAGGAGTAGTTTCAAGTAGATCGTCACTGTAAATCTCTTCGAGGCTGAGTTTGGATCATTGTAAGTGTTCATTTTAATGAAATACTTCCATTGTTCTTCATATTAACTGTTGTTTCTCTTAATTTCTCCTAAGTCAAGCCACCAGTAAAAGTCCTCTTCATTGAGGCTGAAAGAACTAAAACACAATCATCTGATAATTGGTTGGCAATTATAATTTCTGTAAGGATTGATTGATCCTTGCTGGCACACTCACATTTACAAAAATACCCTTCGAAAAGCTAAAAAGCCAACATATATTTTTGGCACGCCCTGTGGGACTTGTTAAAATGGCTAGACGAAGACGACAATGAGAAAATGAACGCTTGGAAGAAGGCGTAGAAGGAGAGGTAGAAATATTTAATCCAGAGGATAATGTGGTAACACATCCTGTGGAAACTCCCATGCTATCAGAACCTATGGTCAAACAAACCAGTACTTCGGGACAAGAACCATATGTTCATAATATTAGACGAAACCAAGGAATTGGACCATCCACTGTTCCATCTACTCAGCCAACCAATCCATGGGATGACCTAGTAGATACTATGAGACAACAATTGATGAACACAATGGAAAGGTGGGCAACATCCTTTTTGGATCGAATGAGCAACCACCAACCAACAAACACAAGGCACACAGAGGAAATCCTAAATGTCCTTCAACAAAGATTGGTTAGAGACAAACAGCCTATGCAAGTTAATGGACATTCTAATGGTCAAACTAGTTACCAGAACTATGAAAGATCATCACCTCAGTCTTGGTATGAACCCATTTCGAGGCCTATAGCAAGCCAAAATGCCTCAGTACTTAACAATGAAGCCACACAAGTTGGTGGATCTGGTCAAGTACAAGAAACTGGTGTAAGAATGGCTACAAATCCCATGTTCGAAGCCATACCTGGCAGTAGGGGGTATAATAATCCCTTATTCGAATTTATACCCGGGGGGTTGGAAGGTTTGCCTGCAAATGGAAGGGACACAACACCTGTCCCAGCGCCTTTCGCAAGTCAGGCTCAAAGGGGTTACCCACACCCCCAACAGCAACCTGCACCACAGGGGCAACCAGTCCCAAATGTACCACCTTATGGACCAAGAGGACCGCAAGCACAAGTTTGTCCACCAAATCCTGTGTTTATCCCTCCAGTAGTGGTTCAGCAGGCACAAAATATGGTCCCTAGGGACCAAATTACTGATATTGTTAGGGAGATGTGTGGACCGATGGCTCGGGGGGTCCAGACTCCTGTATACAGAAAACCATACCCAGAATGGGTGGATAGGGTACATGAATACCCAAGGGGGTTCAGGATACCAGATTTTACCCTTTTCTATGGGACTGGAAATCAGTAAACAATAGAGCATATTGCTAGGTTTGCTGCTCAATGCGGTGAATTTACTAATCATGACTTTATGAAACTAAGATTATTTCCAAATTCTCTAACTGGAGGAGCGTTTGTATGGTACATCAACCTTACACCTGGCTCCATTCAAAATTGGCAACAAATGGAAGAGGCATTTCATGTCCAATTCTTCCAATCGGAGCCAAAGGTTTCTATGGCAGACTTGGCTAGATTGAGTCAAAGGCCTGAAGAAAAGGCTACTCAGTTTGTTGCCAGATTTAAAAGGGCTCGAAATAAATGTAGAGTCATCCTGCCAGAATCAGAATTTGTAAGATTGGCTCAAAACGGCCTAGAGTTCAGGCTTCGAAAGAAGTTTGACTCAACTGAATTCAGAGATTTGGTGGAACTGACCTATAAGGTGTCTAGATACGAAGCATTACTAGAAGAGGAACAAGATCGAAATAATGCGTCGTACAAGACATATTATAGAGATCTTAATTATGAGATCGATACAGCGGAGATTGTGGGCAAAGAACCTGTAATCTGTGAAGCATTAATTCATAAGGATACAACAATTGACCAGCAGTTTAAAAAGAAAGACTTTTACAAAAAATACTCTTTCGATTTAACAAAAGCAGATGACATCTTTGACCATTTGCTTGCGGTCAACTTCCTTAAGTTACTTAAAGGAGTAAAACTGCCATCTCCAGATGAACTTAAGGGAAAAGTATATTGTAAATGGCATAACTCTTGGTCTCACTCGACTAAAAACTGCATTGTTTTTCGAGACAGGATCCAAGAACAAATTCGGAAAAGGAGTTTGAAATTTCCAACCAAAACAGAAAAGGTCATGGGGATTGACAGCAATTCGTTTCCAGAAGTTGGAGAGAGCACAGCTAATGTGGTTGTACCAAACTTCCATGCAAGAGTTGGAAGAGGTCAATGTGCAGATGTATATTGCCAACCAGACAACTACCAAAAAGGACACTGGAAACCCACCAGCCATTGGACAAGGTTTCTCACACCAGAAGGAACACTCTGATGAAGAAACACTGGATGATGATTCCTTGGAAGCAGCTGTAATGCAGAGGATGTGTCCCAGGTGCAGACTGAGTTATAAATGGTTGAAGGGGCTTCCAATTGATGGGAAGCAATACTACAGGGATGTTCAGAGAGGTCCTAAATCAACCAACGCTTACAACAAAAGGCCGTATTCGGCTAGTGATAGGCAACGACCACCAGTGGTTGAGCCTGCAATGGACAGAATACATGCTAAAGGCAAAAGGCCTTTACATGAATCCAGGCCACCTAACTATTACAGAATGGAGAGCAATCATTCTGAAAGAAGACTGGAGAGAGGCTTATTTCATGGGATCAAAGCCAGGGATTGGCCCCCTAGACCAACCTCACGTAGGACAGAAAGTGGCTATCTGCATCGAAGGTCTGAATCAGGCTCAAAACATGAGGTCAGAGCCAAACACTTAACTCCATAGCTGGCTTCGAAGATGGTTTCGAAGGTAGAAAAAGGCAGTTCAACATCTAAGTCAGTAAGCTCTTGGGTACCTGGAGTTCCAGACTGGTTTGTAATGCAAAACAAACCTAGGGAAGTGCCTGCCAGGAGAGATGTTGGAATCCCAGGCAGGATGGTCAAGCCTCCTTTGGTGGCTCCGAACAATTGGGTATTGCTTAAACACCCAAAGATGAAGGAACCAGATATGGTCCTAGTCATTTCAAGATCACAAAGGAGAAATATTCAATGCAGGTACACCCAGTACCAGCAAGATCTGAAAGAAAGTGGAGAGAGTTCTTCACTGGTCAAGACAGAAGGAAAGAAAAATCCAAAGTCAGACCATGCTCCAAAGCCAATTCTACAGAACAAAGTGGTTTGCAGCAGAGAGTAGTTGGCCAAGGTTCATTATGAACTGAAAGCCAGAGAGAAGGCTAGTTTAGCAGGGCTGGAGAAGGCTCTGATAGAGAGTGGTAGCGAGACAGAAGAAGAGATTGGCACAGGCCAAAAGAAAGAAATGGTGGAAGAAGAAATGTTCGAAACCTTCATGGCTGAGCAGACCTTTTTGGTTGAAAAACCAGTCGAGGAAAACCATTCGAAGGAACCTGTTAGCAGTGAAGTGCCAGAATGCAGCATGGAGGACGCTTCTGAGGTAACTGATCAAGGTAGCTAAGAGAGGAAATAGGCACAACCAGCCATCCAGTTTGGCTCATTTCCTTCAGTATCAGTCAACATGGTACATATACTACCTCATGAGTTCGAAGCTGGGGATGTGAACCAAGATGATCAAGGAGTTGATCCAATTCCAGTCTCTAGTGAAGATTCGCAAGTGAGTATGGTACAGGATAACTCCAGCATGGCTACCCCAATGGAAACTGACTACGAGAGTGGAGAAGAGGTGAGCATTAACCTCTTATATCCTTTTGAAGATCCCTCGAATTCTATGACACAACATGTTAAGCCTTTGTACATCAAGGCTTTCTTCGATGGAATTCAATTAAACCGAGTCCTGATAGACAATGGAGCAGCAGTGAACTTACTACCGAAATCTTCTTTGAAGAAATTAGGAAAAAAGAATCTCAGGTTGATCCCAACTAGCACAACCATTGCTGGTTTTGCTGGGGACAAACAGATGGCTCAGGGGATTTTACCCATTAACTTGAGTGTGGAAACCAGGGACTGCATGACAGCATTTTTCGTAATCGATAGTAATGCTAAATACAATGCTTTACTTGGGAGAGATTGGATCCACACTAACAAATGTGTACTTTCCTCTTTGCATCAGAAAATCATGATGGCCTTAGCCAATGGAGAGACAGAGGA
Source organism: Camellia oleifera (assembly GCA_022316695.1). NCBI lineage: Eukaryota > Viridiplantae > Streptophyta > Magnoliopsida > Ericales > Theaceae > Camellia > Camellia oleifera. Next base: position 59,274,353 of record CM039319.1, read on the forward strand.
AATAGATGTAGATCCTCAACCCTTCATAGCCTGTGCAGACTTTGCAGAGGCCAAGCTGTATATTGAGGGAGTGACACCACTCAGTATACTGAGGAAAGCTGATGGCTCAGCCGAAGTGACGGCTGATGAGGAAGTGACACACCTGAAGCACTTAGTCCAAGAGAGTGCTGATGAAGAGATTATCGTTAAAGATGACAATGATGCCTGGTTGTAGGCAAAGAAATGAAGAACAAGAAGCCAAGTCCTTGACTCTGATTAAATTCTCAACATTGGATGTAAAAGCTATAGTCCAGAAAGTACAGGAGCAAGAAAGAGAAGCCATGATAATTGGCTGTAAACAGGAGCAGCAGTAAGTCAGAATTTTGACCCTTGGGAAATACTGTGCATTGGACATTGAGACAAAAGTCCAGGAGATACAGGAGAAGGATGCCCTATGGACAGATTTTGTCTATGAGGAGGAGGGCAAAGATGTTGACCTAAAGAACCTGGGAGCAGAACAAAGCAAGAAGGTTGCTTCGAAGGTCAAAGAAACCAAGGAAGAAGCTTTAATAAGTTCTCAAATACAAGACCCCTTAGAAGAAGTAAATTTAGGGGAAGGTTCTATACAACAGCCCGCCTATATAAGTGCTTGCTTAAATATTCTGGACAGAGACCAGTTGTTGGTTGTTCTGAAGAAATACAAAGATTGCTTTGCATGGTCCTATAATGAACTACCAGGATTGGATAGGTCATTAGTGGAACATAGGCTCCCTATGAAGCCTAATTTCAAGCCATACAAGCAGAAACCAAGAAGAATGAGTCCAGAAGTAATTCAGAAGGTCAATGAAGAGATTCTTAGACTACTCAAGGCAGGCCTTATTAGGACAGCCAGGTATGTTGAATGGCTATCTAATATTGTGCCCGTAGTTAAGAAGAATGGCAAAATGAGGGTATGCATCGATTTCAGAAACTTAAATCTAGCAACTCCCAAAGATGAGTACCCTATGCCTATAGTGGATCGGCTGGTAGACAGTTCAGCAAGGCATCAAATTTTATCAATGATGGATGGGTACTCTGGTTATAACCAAATTTGCATTGCAGAGGAGGATATCCACAAGACAGCATTCAGATGTCCTGGGAATATTGGCACCTTTAAATGGGTTAAAATGCCATTCGGTCTGAAGAATGCTGGGGCTACATATTAGAGGGCTATGAACACTATCTTTCATGATCTCATTGGAGGGTATCTACAGTGTTATATTGATGACATTGTAGTGAAATCCCAGTCCATGGAGGAGCATCTGTTTCACTTAGAAGCAACTTTTGAAAGAATAAGGAAGTTCAAGTTGAAACTTAATCCTCTTAAGTGTACTTTTGGTGTATCATCTGGAAACTTCTTGGATTATGTAGTGCACAAGAAAGGAATACAGATTGATCAGAATAAAGCTAAAGCCATCATTGAAGCCAGGCCTCCATTAAGTAAGAAAGATATACAATGGTTCCTTGGGCAGGTTAACTTTCTTCGAAGGTTCATTTCTAACACTGCAGGGAAAACTAAAGTATTTTCTTCCTTGTTAAGGCTGAAAGATGAAGAGGAATTTGTGTGGACAACAGAGCATCAAATTGCTTTCGAATGTATCAAAGCCTACTTGGCCAACCCTCCAGTGCTGATGCCACCAAAGGGGAACAAACCCTTGAAGTTGTACATAGCTGTAGCAGAAGATTCATTGGGAGCTTTTTTGGCCCAAAACAATGAAGAAGGCAAGGAGCAAGCTATTTATTACCTTAGTAGGTTTTTAAATTCTTGTGAATGTAAATATTCAGCTGTTGAAAAGCTGTGTTTTGCTTTGTATTTTGCTGCAATGAAATTAAGATATTATCTTTTACCTACAACTGTCTTGGTAATTGCAACCACAGATTTGGTTAAATACATGTTATCTAGACCTATGTTGATGGGGAGAATTGGCAAGTGAATACTAGCCTTATCAGAATTTCATCTAAAGTATGTCCCCCAAAGGGCAGTAAAAGGGCAAGTTTTAGCCAATTTTCTGGCAGACCATCCATCTCAAACAGAGAGCCAAGAGATAATGGAACTTGGTATGGCTAGTGTTGAGCCATGGCAGATGTGGTTCGATGGGTCGAAAGCCAATGGCTTAATTGGAATTGGTGTTGTGATTAGATCTCCACAAGGGGTAGAAACTACACATGGTTTCAGAGTAGATGAAGCCACCTGTTCCAATAACCAGGCTAAATATGAAGCCTTAATAGTGGGACTAGAAATTCTTATTGGATTACAAGTACATGCAGTTGACATATTTGGAGACTCTCAATTGGTGGTTAACCAAGTAAAATGGATTTTCAAGTGTCAAAGCATAAGTATTTTGCCATACTATGTTGTTGCATTACATCTGCTTTCTCAGTTTCAAATAGCAAATGTAACTCATGTTCCAAGATTCTTGAACAATAGAGCTAATGATGTAGCTTAGAAAGCTTCGAACTTCAAGAGAAGGGATAATACCCAAAGGGACATAAGCCAAACAACATATCAAAGATTAATACAACCTTTGAATAAAAGGAATGTGGTCTTGGAAGTCAATCATAATGACTTACAAGAACAAGATTGGAGGCATCCAATAATGCAATACTTAGCTGGTCCATCTTCGAAGGCCAGCAGGAAAATCAAATTACAGTCTATGCAATATATGATATATGGCAATGCTCTCTACAAAAAGGGGAGAGATGGCTTATTGCTGGAATGTTTAGGCCCAAAAGAAGCATTAACAGCTATGGCTGAGGTTCATGAAGGCATCTGTGGTGCTCATCAGCCTGGTGTAAAGATGAGATGGTTGCTTCGAAGGCATTCCTACTATTGGCCAACTATCCTTAAAGACTGCATAGAATATGCCAAGGGTTGCCAGACATGCCAAAAGCATGGTGTAGACACCCCATTTTTGACCGACCTTAAGACTCAGACGTCACCGATTGAGCGCTCGGTGATGTTGCATACTGTGCTCGTTCAGAAGTCTCAGAGTTGCGGCCGCGCGCCCTGCCTCCGGGCTTCCGAACTCTCTTTCGTGCCTTGTCTCGGTTTGCGAACCAGACTCGGTTTTCTCTGTTTTCTTTCCTGAGGGAAGGGAGTGGTCCCGTAGACTATCTCCCAGTGGCCGTGAGCTACTTTTTGTGGCCGTAGGCCATTTTGCCCTTTTCGGAGCCCGGTTCCCGGTTTTCGGAGCCGTTAGGCCGTGTGCCTCGGTTCGGGACCGCCCAACCATCTCCGATTTCTCCGGTTTTTGGCATGCATCTCATTTACTCCCATTTAAGGGACACTGGGGGCTCAGAAACCCACTTCGCAGCCGAACACCACTTCCGGTGCCCGGCAGCCCATTTTCGGGATCCCGAACCGCGCGGTTTTGGCCCCGAGCATTCATTTTGCATCGATGTCTGTTCATTTTTGGCAGACACCTCTGTTTGGTCCTTCCGAGGGACACTGGGGTCTCTGATACCCACTTCGCAGCCGAACACCACTTCCGGTGCCCGGCAGCCCATTTTCGGGATCCCGAACCACGCGGTTTTGGCCCCGAGCATTCATTTTGCATCGATGTCTGTTCATTTTTGGCAGACACCTCTGTTTGGTCCTTCCGAGGGACACTGGGGTCTCTGATACCCACTTCGCAGCCGAACACCACTTCCGGTGCCCGGCAGCCCATTTTTGGGATCCCGAACCACGCGGTTTTGGCCCCGAGCATTCATTTTGCATTGATGTCTGTTCATTTTTGGCAGAAACCTCTGTTTGGTCCTTCCAAGGGACACTGGGGTCTCTGAAACCCACTTCGCAGCCGAACACCACTTCCGGTGCCCGGCAGCCCATTTTCGGGATCCCGAACCACGCGGTTTTGGCCCCGAGCATTCATTTTGCATCAATGTCTGTTCATTTTTGGCAGACACCTCTGTTTGGTCCTTCCGAGGGACACTGGGGTCTCTGAAACCCACTTTGCAGCCGAACACCACTTCCGGTGCCCGGCAGCCCATTTTCGGGACCCCAAACTGCGCGGTTTTGGTCCCGAGCATTCATTTCGCATCCGTTTTCTCCGGTTTTTGGCAGAGACCTCTATTTTAGCATTCCGAGGAACACTGGGGTCTCAGAAACCCACTTCGCAGCCGAACACCACTTCCGGTGCCCGGCAGCCCATTTTCGGGACCCCAAACTGCGCGGTTTTGGTCCCGAGCATTCATTTCGCATCCGTTTTCTCCGGTTTTTGGCAGAGACCTCTATTTTAGCATTCCGAGGAACACTGGGGTCTCAGAAACCCACTTCGCAGCCGAACACCACTTCCGGTGCCCGGCAGCCCATTTTCGGGACCCCGCGCGGTTTTGGTCCCCGAGCTTTCGTTTTGCATTAGTTTTTGTTCAATTTTGGCAGGTACCTCTGTTTCATCATTCCGAGGAACACTGCGGTCTCAGATGCCCACTTCGTGGCCGAACAAAATCTTTTGTTTTTGCCCTCAAAATATCTAGATATTTTGCCTTCAAAATATCTAGATATTTGGAGTTAGATATTTTGACTCTTTTTGGCCATAAAACCAGCAGCTAGCAGCTGGGGGGAGGGTTAGAAAAAATCCTTGGAGAGCTCTTGTGTTGTATCTCTCTCCCTCTCTATATTTCCAAGCTCTAAACACCAAGTTCCAACCCATTTTCTTCATCACCACCAAGCACCACCACCACTACTCCATTTCCAGCATCTCAGGAGGCTTTCCAGCAGCTAAGAGGTAGCAAATTTGGTCCTAGAAGCAGCCAAAGAAGTTGTCTACAAGGGTAAGTCCTCTTTCCCTCTTTTCTAGCCCTATTTTGGCTCATTTCTTAGACCTATTTGCTTATGGTTTTGAGTTCCGAGATTAACTGGAAATGTCACTATTTTGAGGTGTTCTTCATGTTTGTTTAAGGTCTCAACATCATTTGGGGTCCCTATCTAATGCTTGTTTCAATATCTCATCATATGCCATTGTTTTTGCATGCTTTGTTTGGCTCATGAGTAATCTGATTTTGAGCATGACATCTACTGTAAATATGCATATTTTGGGCTCCTCTTCAATGTTTTAGAAGGAAATTTTGGTGTTTGAATTTTCTATATACTACTTGTCTCAAGACCTCTCTTTGGTTCATTATTTCGCATGCTTTGTTAGACTTATTTGGCTCCGGATTTCAGCCTTCATCAGGCTTAGAAAGAGCCTTATTTTTGTCTCCTTGTCTTTCTTTGTTAAGGGCCTTAAGCCATTTGGTGTATATTTTTGGTACTTCCTTTGAAATCCTTTCATTTTACCGTAAATTTGCATGCTTTGTTAGACTTGTTTAGCTACTGTTTTGAGCCTCCATCAGGCTTAGAGAGTGTCTTGTTTTGGTCTATTCTACACTTTTTGTCAAGGGTCTTAAGTGGTTTGGTGCATCCATTTGGTACCTCTCTTTATAACCCTCTTTTGGCCCTTATTTTGCATGCTATGTTTAGCATATATACATACTGATTTAGAGGTTGTAATCTCTTGAATTTGTGCATATTTTTGTTCCATCTTCAATGTTGTAGAACTGATTTTTTGGGTTTGAGCATTGTAAATACCACTTGCTTTGTAATTCCCCTCTTTTCCCGTATTCTTGCATGCCATTGTTACCATATCTATGCTCACAATTTGGCCATGTTTTGTATTGTAAAAATGCTGTTTTTGGGGCCGCCTTGCTACTGTTTTTTCTGTCATGTGCCGATTTTGCATGTTTAGCATAGCCGTAGGCCATTGCGGGCACTTAGAATTGCATTTCGGGATGATTTCATGCATTGATTGTCATTTCGTATCATTTCGGGGCTGTTTTCCCCTTTATTTAGTGGCTGAAATTTGGTTTGCATGCTTGCATATCATTTCCCATGTCATTTTATGCCTTAATGCATTGCCTTGGTTTGCGTGCCCGTGGGCACGCACTTCGAGGCGCTCCGTTTTCATTCATCGGCATCCCATGTGAGTGCGGCTGAGGCCCTCTCATGTTGGTATAAGCCCAATTTGCATTTCGCATGTCATTCCGCATCGCCTCGGTTTGCGTGCCCGTGTGCGCGCATTTCGAGGCACTTCATTTTTATCCGACGGCAGCCTATGTGAGTGTGGTTGAGGCCCTCTCATGTTGGCGTAAGCCCAATTTGCATTTTCATGCTTGTATGCCATTGCCTCGGTTTGCGTGCCCGTGTGCACGCATTTCGAGGCACTTCATTTTTATCTGACGGCAGCCTATGTGAGTGTGGTTGAGGCCCTCTCATGTTGGCGTAAGCCCAATTTGCATTTTCATGCTTGTATGCCATTGCCTCGGTTTGCGTGCCCGTGTGCACGCATTTCGAGGCACTTCTTTTTTTATCTGACGGCCTCCTATGTGAATGAGCTGAGGCTCTCCCATGTTGGTGTAAGCCCATCGTTGCATTCCGTATGCCATTCTGATTTTCCATCACATCACCGCCTCGGTTTGCGTGCTTGTGTGCACGCATTTCGAGGCACTTCGGTTGTATCCGATTTTCGTTTCAGCACTGCCTCGGTTTGCATGCCTGTGTGCACGCATTTCGAGGCACTTCGGTTGTATCCGATTTCTGTTTCAGCATTGCCTCGATTTGCGTGCCTGTGGGCGCGCATTTCGAGGCACTTCGGTTGTATCCGATTTTACATTTTGTCATCGCCTCGGTTTGCGTGCCTGTGTGCACGCATTTCGAGGCACTTCGGTTTTATCCGATTTGCACTTCATATCATCGTCTCGGTTTGCGTGCCCGTGTGCACGCATTTCGAGGCATTTCGGTTTATCCGATTTGCACTTCATATCATCGCCTCGGTTTGCGTGCCTGTGTGCACGCATTTCGAGGCACTTCGGTTTTACCCGATTTGCATTTCATATCATCGCCTCGATTTGCGTGCCCGTGTGCACGCTTTTCGAGGCGTCTCATTTTCATCTCATTTTCATAGCATTGAGCATGCTAGGTTGTATATTAGTTGCATTTCATGCATATCATGCATATCGCACGGGAAACGAGGTACATTCCGTACTCCGAGTGACGGAGTGTGTCTCAATTCCCCAGTTACCGACACTCCGGATTACCCATGATGGAGTTAGGTTTTTGTTGTAGCATTCATCTGGCATTCATCTGATATTGAGTTGTGCAATTCGGCTCCTCGGCCATCATGCATCGATATGCGTGATTGGTGGCACGAGGATCGAGGCATGCATATATTTGTGAAATACACTGCTGTGCCCTTTTCCTGCTCTCTGTTACAGCAAAATCGAGTATCAACAACTTTTCGGAGTCCGGCGCACATTTCGAGAAACAATGCAAACAGAGGCTAATTGGGGCATCCCAGTGGATTTTCGTGCCAGGCAGCCCAGCATACACTATTCATCATAGCAAGGCAGCCCCTGGCCTGCGCGCCAGTTTACAGCTTTCTTAGTTAATTTGTCAATTAATTAGAAATCTGTATTTATTCGGATTGTATATTATTTTATTCGGACTGTATATTTATTCGGACCCTCTGCGCGAGGGCATAAATGTAATAAGGGTGTGTGAGTGTGATGTATGTCTTCCAACCCCCATTTCTTTCTCCCTTTTATTTACCCGCTTTGAATGGTTAGATATAGGGCATATTTCAATTAGCATACAGTATGACAGCATGTTTGCATCATTCATCTGTATGGCATGCATCGGGCTCGGCGCATCATACAAACTGCATCTGTATTTCAATTCCAAGTTGAGTACTTGATAGCTGTTGCATCTCACATGTCATATTTAGAATAGCCGAGCCTGCTATAGTTACATCTTTGCATGTGTTGCATTAGGCATTGCAGTATACTTAGGATCATGCATGATTTCTAATCAGTTTTCTGTTTTGGCTTGGAGTACTCGGTAAGTGGTTATGCTTTAGCATCCTTGCATGCGTGTGAGTGTTGCCATGATAGCATGCTTACCATGAGGCTAACTGCTTACGTGATATAACTGCCTTGAATGCCTGTGGGTGGAGGTTGAGTTATCTGAATTGGAACAATTCATCGACTGTTTGTTTTAAGCCCACTAGATTGTGGCAAAATCTGCATTTTAAGCCTACCTGCGGGTAGCAAACCATCTTTCACAAACTAACATGAGATGTTTATTTCCAATTCAGACGGCCCAGTCTATACTTGTTTGCTGCGAGCATCACATAGTAATCTAGGCTAATAACCGGAATAAGAACTCACAAAGTTTTCAAAAACAGATATCATGGTTAGTAGAGGCCGGTCTTTGACCGGGCGAGCGGGGGTGCTCACGATGTGACCTTCCCCAATCGTACCCAAGTTCCCGAGCCAACTTTGGTGATGACGGACACGTGGCCTTTTGGCACCGAGTCAGGGTTTCCTAAATTTCCCATTTTTAAAAATATTTAGGTGGCGACTCTGTTATCTGGCAAAGCAGTCCATGTTTGGCACTTCTTTCAAAAAATCTGTTTTTCTTCAAAACGATTTGCCGGATTTGGACTCTTTGGTTCAAGATTGAGAACCGCAACAAAATCGAGTCCGAACTATAGCGAGGTCCCCCGCGGGCGTTGTTACAGTTTCTGGCGACTCTGCTGGGGATTTAGAGAACTTGACTTGAACTCATGATATCTGGTTTTGACTACGCTTGTGTGTTTCTTTGCATTGCATTTGCATTGGTGCGCCTAGGACACCGTGTTTGCCATATGCCATTCCCGAACGATTTGCCGGAGGCTTGTCTTGTCAAGTCATGTCCATAAGGCTGATCGGCTCTGGGCTTTGACAGCATGGGAACACAAACCCCGGTTTTACCGGGGCACCCTTTTTGACCATTCGACCTAGTGCATATTCGGATCCATAGTGACCATTCCAAACTAGGACAGGTTGCTTACCCGTTTATAGGTTGTTTGAAGCCGCCGCGTGCGTAGTGAAACCCTAGTTCCTGACAAAATAGGACAGGGAAACCCTACCCCAACATAGGGGTGTTTTTGGCTCTCACTTATCTGTTATGTGCTTGCTAGAGTGCGTCTCTACAGGGAATGCATGTATCAGTTTTTGAGTTTGGGCATCAGGCCTGCGGGCACCAATTCAGTATTTTGGGCATCAGGCCTACGGGCACCGGTTCAGTACTTTGGGATTCAGTTTTACCTGAGGGTATCAGCTTACAGGCGGAATTTTGGGCAGAATTCAGTAGAGGGCACACTCATTCAACTATGCTCGTATCTGTTCAGGTGAAATCAGGCTGAGATGCTGTCTGTTTTCTCTTTTGCTAGGTAGTCTTGGGAACCATAGCTTCAGAAGGCTCCACTATCCCCCAGGTACATTGAACTAGTGCTGATAGACTTTGTGAGGTCAGAAATTTGATTCAAGGGAAACCAGTGTTCTTCCGCTGAGGCAAGGCAAAGAAAGACCAGTCAGGGCTTACCGGTTCATCTGATCCGACAGTCACCAGTCACATCATCAGTAGACCCGTGATGGCACAAGGTTCGGAAGAATTTGTGGCTATGATAGCAGTGTTAAATCAGGGAACTGCAATGCAGGATGAGACCAGTGCTGAAACGCAACGCCCATCTGGGGCATCTGCCTTGCACCCAGCTTCGGGACCCCAGCTGAACTTTGACCCACTTTTGCCAGCTGAAGATTCGCAGGACCTTTCCAAACCTGCTAAAGTCAACACAGTCGCCATAGCCGACCCTTTTGCCAAGGCCGGCCTACAAATAGCCAGCCCAGCCCGAGCTCAAGGTAGATTTTTCACCCCCCTCCATATGAGCCTAACCAGCGCATTCAAAGTCCTGATAGAAAGAGGGCATCTCAAACCCCTTAATCCTCAACCTTTGCCAAACCCACTCCCTGCCAGACATAACCCCAGCAAATACTGTGTATATCATCAGCAGCGTGGCCATGGCACCAATGATTGCTACCGCCTTCGTCATGAGATCCAGAATCTCATTGACAACTGGACAATAGCTCCATTTCAAAGCCCCAAGGACCAAGTACCTCATCCACATCCCAACCTCAGCCATACACTGCCACCCACCTACAACCCCAGTATATACCCCCCGACCCATAGCATGGGCTTAAGCACGATGGATGTACTTGAACCCCAATCATCTCAAACCCGTGAGCCCACTACTTCTGAGCTAAACAGAATGATCATAGATCTCCAAAGGACTGTGACAGATCTAGCCTCTGGGACATTGGCTCCATCATCGACCACAGCACATGCTAAGAGTTTCACGACAAGAGGCTCCCCAGTCTTGGAGCGGGCTGCATTTGAGAAATGCCAATCCCTTAGCAAAGTGGAAGCGGGTGGAAAGAACAAGGCAGGGGCGAGCATGGACCCCCATGAACATCTTATGTTTGCTATTGAGGCTTTGAAAGCCGAGGGACTGAACAAAGAGCAAGTCCTCGCAGTTGTTGCAAAAACTGTGGATGACACTTTTGCCGCTCAAGTTGGGGGCAGTTTGAATCAAAGGGAAAACTGGGAGAAGGGTCGTTGTATCAGAAACAATCCTCCACTCGGAAGAAATCAGCAAGCCAGGCCAGCACCTGCCAATCTCTCTGTTGATGTGTCCAGCAAAAATCCACAAACCCAGAAATACCAACCCCGAGGTCGGAGGGTCTTCCATGCCCTCCACATGCCTTTGTCCACGGCTTTCCAAATCCTTGTAGGGCAAGGCCATCTCAAACCCCTTGAGCCTCGGCCTCTCCTGAACCCTCTTCCGGCTACACATGATGCTACCCAGTACTGCGCGTACCATCAGCAAACTGGCCATACTACCGACGACTGCTTCCGTCTTCGCCATGAAGTACAGGATCTATTTGACAACGGGGTTGTCCTCCCGCCAAGCTCTGCAAAGTCTATCGGCACAGGATCGGTGAACTTAAGGGATAATGTGATGTGATTCGGGGGAGGAACCACCTGCGGATGGCGCTCGGATTACTCCAGCTGTGGTGAATGGCATGCACCGTTTTGAGCAATGTACAAGTGCTGTTAATTTTGCATTTTGACTTGGGTATTGGGTCAGCCTTGTTGTTTTGTTTTGAGTCTGTCTTTTTGTTTTAAGTCAGTCTTTTTGTTTTGGGTCTGTCTTGTTGTATCGAGTCAATCCCGTTGTATAGGAGTCGGGTGATTCCGGGGGTGTTACCTCGAGCATCACCATTTTGTTTTTTGTTTGTCTTTTCGTTTTGTTTTGAGTATGTTTCTGCCAGGGAGCCAGTTGTGCCAACAGATTTTGAATGAAACAGCAGTGATTTCCACACTCTCACATTTGCTTCTGCTGTGTGTTAGTTGCGCCGGGATTTGAATGAAATGGCAGTGCATTCCACCTGCTCTTTTGTGCCTTGAAGTCATTGTAATGACCTGAGTTTTTCAAAACTTTTTGAACACTGCAGTGAAAACAAAGAGGGAGGAATTCCTCGGGATTTGCAAAACTTTGATCAAATTGAGAGAAAGAGAGGCGTGCTAAGCCTTTAATGAATGAAATCATGCTTGTTAGCGTGAGTACTGAGAAGGACCCTGGCTTGATCCAGACTGGTTTCACACTATCTTCAGCGCGAGCGATTCGTCGCTTTCTTAAAAACTTTCAAAAACAAAATGTTTTGCGCAGTCCTGCGAAGACTTGTGTGGAATCGCTCTTAAGATTGTGCAGCCTAGGATCGCTCTCAGCCTCGAGACTCAACCCCTTTGCTTCTAAACCTTGAACTTGAATTCAGAAGGTTCAACGGTCAACCACAATGTGAGGCCTGTGTGGCTAGATTTGAAGCAGCCCTCGAACAAGAGGCACCAAAGTCAGATCAAGAAGATCAGAAGTCGTCAAAAGAAGCTTGCAGAGCTAGATCAGAAGCACCCCTCGAACTAGGGGCAAAAATGTCCGATATGCTCGAAGAGCCGAAGATGGACCCTTCTGCGAATCAATACAGTAGTCATTTTCCGGGATTCAGATGACTTCAGGATCTTAAAACTATTTGGCATGGACCTGTTACACTTTTACCCTTTGAGAGGCTCGCTGGGCCGAAAACCCAGAAGGGCGACCCAGGCAAAAGTTAGAGCAAGAAAAATGCAAAAAGAAAAATGCAAAAAAGAACAAGAAAAGAAAAAAGGAAAAGATACAAAAAATTCAAAAAAGAGAAAAAGAAAAAAGAAAAGATGAAAAGAAGAAATGAAAAGAATAGAAAAAAAGAAAAGAAAGAAAAACAAAGCTCGCAAGGTCGAAAACCTGCAACAGGCGCCTTGGCAAAAGTTAGAGCATAAAAAGGAGAGGTTAAATACCCGAGTGTACCTTAACCCCGAACTACGTAAGGCTTGATTCCCATCTTTGGGATACGTAAGCAACTTCATTCTGAAGTCCAGCCGTAAAACAATTCAAATTCAATTGTGTCCATGTGATGGTTTTGACCATCTTTGCCTCCTCTGTATCTGAGAGTCTGGTTGTGTTCGTCGCTCTGAGGACTGACTACAATGTGCTGCGGCGCCATCCAAACAAGGGGCAACTTTCCGTTGCCATTCAACGCGCCGCGGTGCCGTTCAAACAAGGGGCAACTTTCCGTTGCCATGCAACCCTCCTCAAGCAAGGGGCAGTTTTCCTCCAGATTCGAGGTTGTGCATCTCAAGGGTAGGTTCCGCGCTTGTTGAGTATTGGCCGTTTGCAAAAATAGTTTTTGAGAATTTTTACTGAGGTTGACTAATTTTCTCGAAAATTGTTTCATTTTCCAAAACTGGACCATTTTCTTGGACCCAAAAAAGGAAAATTTTCAGTGCTCATAGCCTGAACTGCATGATTTCAAATCAAAAATCGAACAAACATGTTAATCTAACTCTCATTTTGGTCAAAATTTTTTAGGAGAAAGCTCAAAAATAAAAAATGGTCAAAATGATGAACTAGGGGCACAATTGAGTCAGGTGTTCTGTCTTTTCCCCGTAGCCAATGCATTTGCCAGAAAGGGCACCATACTTGCCAAGAAGGGCGCTCTACCTGCCGGAAAAGGGCACAACTGAAGCAAACCGCAAATGGGCTGAAAGCTCTCTCACATCCTCCAAGCAACGAGGTATCAAGCCAAGTGCGAAGCACGAACTAGAATGGGGCAAGATATTCCACTGCTTCATCTGGATAGATCTGATCACGTCCAAACTCCCCAGCAAAGCATCATCAATCGATGTCAGCTGCAAATTTGCTACGCATCCTGTTGCAGCACAACCCCTCTGTGGGAGAAACTCACCGTTGTGAGCAGAAGAAGAAGAATCTAGCAGAATGCTAGGGGCGAGAACCCACAACTTGCTGTTTATCTATCAACCACCCAGGGGAGGGATGAAAAATGAGAGATTGAAGAATAGAGAGATGTGCGATGAGAAAAAAAAGTGAGAAAAGGGCTTTTTCAGAAAACTAGAGATTGAGTGCCGAGTGATGTGAGAATCACAAATGAGAAAGGGTGGGAAACACTACCCAGTGAAACAGGCTCCCTGTGCATGTCGTGTCTTTTTGTTTGTCTCGTTTTTTTGGTTTTGAGTCGTTTTGAGTGTCAACGGATGTGTTTAGGTTGTTTACCTTTTGTTTTTCGTTGTTGAGTCTTTTTCGCTGTGTTCAGTTGTAGGCTCAATACCCGGTCGAGAACTCATTTTCTCAATTTCAAAAATAAAATCATTTTGTGCTCCGAGTGCCGTGCCGTTCTCCACATTTGTGCAAAACAGAATTTGTTCTTTCATAAAGCCGCAGGGTCCACCCCCGATAAGTGTGAACAGTAGAACCAGGACCTATCTGAAGCTATGAGTTTCGGGCTGCAAAGCAAAAGCAAAAGAGGAAAATATTGGGCATCTGAGTTTGTTCCGGCATCAGTAAGTTCCGAGATTGCATCCCATGTGTACCTCTTCAGGTCTTGCCAATGTTCTGAAGTATGAGTGTGCCTCTACCTCAAGCTCAAGATCAAGTCTACTTCAAGCCAGAATGGCGATCAGAAATGCTCTCTCTGAATACCAGCCTCTGCCAGAGGCATCTTGGCCGTGTTTGCGATGAGTTCCTAGGAGACCAACTGCGACGGTGGAAACTAGAGTTCGAATGGCCGTGGCCTAGAACACAAAGGTTCGGGATTTCCGAGACTAAAGTCTGGTTTAAATACCCAGAGGTGTGCCCTCGGCTTGAAATCTGTATGGCAGCCCCATAGGTTGAGTTAGCATGTGTATGCACCTCAATTCTGGATACTGAACCAACCTAGTCTGTCACCCCGTTGGAGAATAGGGAAAGTTGTGAGCATGATCAGGAAGACAAGCGGCAGCCGTGGCTCCCACATGCAGATATTGTTACTTGTCAGCATTTCAGAACCTTTGTGCTGTGAGTTGAAGGTAAGTGTTCGAAGAGCACGAGGGGAGATCCCCATCAGAGTAGAGCGGTTCACCGCCACTCACCTCATGAGGTGCTTTCTAAAGCGCCGCTTTGTCTATTTATTGCTTTCCGTAAGCATCATGCATTGTATTGCATTGTACCTATCAAGTTTCTTTCTCATTTCACCCAATATATCAATCATACTTGTTCACTAAGTGCATCTATCACACTTCGTGTTTGCCTTTAGTATATCTATCATACTTGTTCACATAGTGTATCTATCACACACTCGCTTTGTCTATTTTGCGTATCAATCACACACACTCACACCTTTGTTCCCCGGTTAAAACCTTCCCTCTCTCCGTATGAAATACGTTGAGATATGCTTGTTGGTTACACCTTTGTTCCCCGGTTAAAACCTTCCCTCTCTCCGTATGAAATACGTTGAGATATGCCTGTTGGTTACACCATTGTTTCCCCGGTTAAAACCTTCCCTCTCTCCGTATGAAATACGTTGAGATATGCTTGTTGGTTACACCTTTGTTCACCCGGTTAAAACCTTCCCTCTCTCCGTATGAAATACGTTGAGATATGCTTGTTGGTTACACCTTTGTTCCCCGGTTAAAACCTTCCCTCTCTCCGTATGAAATACGTTGAGATATGCTTGTTGGTTACACCTTTGTTCCCCGGTTAAAACCTTCCCTCTCTCCGTATGAAATACGTTGAGATATGCTTGTTGGTTACACCATTGTTTCCCCGGTTAAAACCTTCCCTCTCTCCGTATGAAATACGTTGAGATATGCTTGTTGGTTACACCTTTGTTCACCCGGTTAAAACCTTCCCTCTCTCCGTATGAAATACGTTGAGATATGCTTGTTGGTTACACCTTTGTTCACCCGGTTAAAACCTTCCCTCTCTCCGTATGAAATACGTTGAGATATGCTTGTTGGTTACACCTTTGTTCCCCGGTTAAAACCTTCCCTCTCTCCGTATGAAATACGTTGAGATATGCTTGTTGGTTACACCTTTGTTCCCCGGTTAAAACCTTCCCTCTCTCCGTATGAAATACGTTGAGATATGCTTGTTGGTTACACCATTGTTTCCCCGGTTAAAACCTTCCCTCTCTCCGTATGAAATACGTTGAGATATGCTTGTTGGTTACACCTTTGTTCACCCGGTTAAAACCTTCCCTCTCTCCGTATGAAATACGTTGAGATATGCTTGTTGGTTACACCTTTGTTCCCCGGTTAAAACCTTCCCTCTCTCCGTATGAAATACGTTGAGATATGCTTGTTGGTTACACCTTTGTTTCCCCGGTTAAAACCTTCCCTCTCTCCGTATGAAATACGTTGAGATACGCTTGTTGGTTACACCTTTGTTCCCCGGTTAAAACCTTCCCTCTCTCCGTATGAAATACGTTGAGATACGCTTGTTGGTTACACCATTGTTTCCCCGGTTAAAACTATCCCTCTCTCCGTATGAAATACGTTGAGATACGCTTGTTGGTTACACCCTTGTTTCCCCGGTTAAAACCTTCCCTCTCTCCGTATGAAATACGTTGAGATACGCTTGTTGGTTACACCATTGTTCACCCGGTTAAAACCTTCCCTCTCTCCGTATGAAATACGTTGAGATACGCCTGTTGGTTACACCATTGTTTCCCCGGTTAAAACCTTCCCTCTCTCCGTATGAAATACGTTGAGATACGCCTGTTGGTTACACCATTGTTTCCCCGGTTAAAACCTTCCCTCTCTCCGTATGAAATACGTTGAGATACGCTTGTTGGTTACACCATTGTTTCCCCGGTTAAAACCTTCCCTCTCTCCGTATGAAATACGTTGAGATACGCTTGTTGGTTACACCATTGTTCACCCGGTTAAAACCTTCCCTCTCTCCGTATGAAATACGTTGAGATACGCTTGTTGGTTACACCATTGTTTCCCCGGTTAAAACCTTCCCTCTCTCCGTATGAAATACGTTGAGATATGCTTGTTGGTTACACCATTGTTTCCCCGGTTAAAACCTTCCCTCTCTCCGTATGAAATACGTTGAGATATGCTTGTTGGTTACACCATCGTTTCCCCGGTTAAAACCTTCCCTCTCTCCGTATGAAATACGTTGAGATATGCTTGTTGGTTACACCATCGTTTCCCCGGTTAAAACCTTCCCTCTCTCCGTATGAAATACGTTGAGATATGCTTGTTGGTTACACCATTGTTTCCCCGGTTAAAACCTTCCCTCTCTCCGTATGAAATACGTTGAGATATGCTTGTTGGTTACACCTTTGTTCCCCGGTTAAAACCTTCCCTCTCTCCGTATGAAATACGTTGAGATATGCTTGTTGGTTACACCTTTGTTTCCCCGGTTAAAACCTTCCCTCTCTCCGTATGAAATACGTTGAGATATGCTTGTTGGTTACACCTTTGTTACCCGGTTAAAACCTTCCCTCTCTCCGTATGAAATACGTTGAGATACGCTTGTTGGTTACACCATTGTTTCCCCGGTTAAAACCTTCCCTCTCTCCGTATGAAATACGTTGAGATACGCTTGTTGGTTACACCATTGTTCACCCGGTTAAAACCTTTCCTCTCTCCGTATGAAATACGTTGAGATACGCTTGTTGGTTACACCATTGTTTCCCCGGTTAAAACCTTCCCTCTCTCCGTTTGAAATACGTTGAGATACGCCTGTTGGTTACACCATTGTTTCCCCGGTTAAAACCTTCCCTCTCTCCGTATGAAATACGTTGAGATACGCCTGTTGGTTACACCATTGTTTCCCCGGTTAAAACCTTCCCTCTCTCCGTATGAAATACGTTGAGATACGCTTGTTGGTTACACCATTGTTCACCCGGTTAAAACCTTCCCTCTCTCCGTATGAAATACGTTGAGATATGCTTGTTGGTTACACCATCGTTTCCCCGGTTAAAACCTTCCCTCTCTCCGTATGAAATACGTTGAGATATGCTTGTTGGTTACACCATCGTTTCCCCGGTTAAAACCTTCCCTCTCTCCGTATGAAATACGTTGAGATATGCTTGTTGGTTACACCATTGTTTCCCCGGTTAAAACCTTCCCTCTCTCCGTATGAAATACGTTGAGATATGCTTGTTGGTTACACCATCGTTTCCCCGGTTAAAACCTTCCCTCTCTCCGTATGAAATACGTTGAGATATGCTTGTTGGTTACACCATCGTTTCCCCGGTTAAAACCTTCCCTCTCTCCGTATGAAATACGTTGAGATATGCTTGTTGGTTACACCATTGTTTCCCCGGTTAAAACCTTCCCTCTCTCCGTATGAAATACGTTGAGATATGCTTGTTGGTTACACCATCGTTTCCCCGGTTAAAACCTTCCCTCTCTCCGTATGAAATACGTTGAGATATGCTTGTTGGTTACACCATCGTTTCCCCGGTTAAAACCTTCCCTCTCTCCGTATGAAATACGTTGAGATATGCTTGTTGGTTACACCATTGTTCCCCAGGTTAAAACCTTCCCTCTCTCTGTATGAAATACGTTGAGATACGCTCTGTTGGTTATACCATTGTTTACCCGGTTTCTATCTTTTCCTCCTGTGTGTGATACGCAGAGAGATGTTGTGTGTGAGACTCCGGGTACTCTCGGTAGTCACTTTTAGCCTTCTCCGTGTGAGACGCGACGAGAATTGAATAATTCTCTTACATCCTAACTGCATGAAATGTAGTTGTTTGCTTTGCATTCTTGCTTAAAACTGTTGCATCTATTTGTCAATACTTGCTTCATTACAGCTTGCTGCACTTGTATGATCACCTGGCTCTGTGCATATCTTTTGCATTTTGCCCCATTTTGCCTGCGAGCATGCCTGCGGGCACACATTCTTTGCTTATCTTGTATGATTGTCTAAGTCTTCGGCCTTGTCAAAAATGGGTCGTCTCTGGGCTTTGACATTCACTCCCGTCATTGTTGTGACTTCCGAGTTCTGTCAAAGAGGGGCAACTGTAGACACCCCATTTTTGACCGACCTTAAGACTCAGACGTCACCGATTGAGCGCTCGGTGATGTTGCATACTGTGCTCGTTCAGAAGTCTCAGAGTTGCGGCCGCGCGCCCTGCCTCCGGGCTTCCGAACTCTCTTTCGTGCCTTGTCTCGGTTTGCGAACCAGACTCGGTTTTCTCTGTTTTCTTTCCTGAGGGAAGGGAGTGGTCCCGTAGACTATCTCCCAGTGGCCGTGAGCTACTTTTTGTGGCCGTAGGCCATTTTGCCCTTTTCGGAGCCCGGTTCCCGGTTTTCGGAGCCGTTAGGCCGTGTGCCTCGGTTCGGGACCGCCCAACCATCTCCGATTTCTC
This sequence comes from Camellia oleifera, assembly GCA_022316695.1. NCBI lineage: Eukaryota > Viridiplantae > Streptophyta > Magnoliopsida > Ericales > Theaceae > Camellia > Camellia oleifera. The sequence continues at coordinate 59,292,986 of CM039319.1, forward strand.
CGGTTTTTGGCATGCATCTCATTTACTCCCATTTAAGGGACACTGGGGGCTCAGAAACCCACTTCGCAGCCGAACACCACTTCCGGTGCCCGGCAGCCCATTTTCGGGATCCCGAACCGCGCGGTTTTGGCCCCGAGCATTCATTTTGCATCGATGTCTGTTCATTTTTGGCAGACACCTCTGTTTGGTCCTTCCGAGGGACACTGGGGTCTCTGATACCCACTTCGCAGCCGAACACCACTTCCGGTGCCCGGCAGCCCATTTTCGGGATCCCGAACCACGCGGTTTTGGCCCCGAGCATTCATTTTGCATCGATGTCTGTTCATTTTTGGCAGACACCTCTGTTTGGTCCTTCCGAGGGACACTGGGGTCTCTGATACCCACTTCGCAGCCGAACACCACTTCCGGTGCCCGGCAGCCCATTTTCGGGATCCCGAACCACGCGGTTTTGGCCCCGAGCATTCATTTTGCATCAATGTCTGTTCATTTTTGGCAGACACCTCTGTTTGGTCCTTCCGAGGGACACTGGGGTCTCTGAAACCCACTTCGCAGCCGAACACCACTTCCGGTGCCCGGCAGCCCATTTTCGGGACCCCAAACTGCGCGGTTTTGGTCCCGAGCATTCATTTCGCATCCGTTTTCTCCGGTTTTTGGCAGAGACCTCTATTTTAGCATTCCGAGGAACACTGGGGTCTCAGAAACCCACTTCGCAGCCGAACACCACTTTCGGTGCCCGGCAGCCCATTTTCGGGACCCCAAACTGCGCGGTTTTGGTCCCGAGCATTCATTTCGCATCCGTTTTCTCCGGTTTTTGGCAGAGACCTCTATTTTAGCATTCCGAGGAACACTGGGGTCTCAGAAACCCACTTCGCAGCCGAACACCACTTCCGGTGCCCGGCAGCCCATTTTCGGGACCCCGCGCGGTTTTGGTCCCCGAGCTTTCGTTTTGCATTAGTTTTTGTTCAATTTTGGCAGGTACCTCTGTTTCATCATTCCGAGGAACACTGCGGTCTCAGATGCCCACTTCGTGGCCGAACAAAATCTTTTTTTTTTGCCCTCAAAATATCTAGATATTTTGCCTTCAAAATATCTAGATATTTGGAGTTAGATATTTTGACTCTTTTTGGCCATAAAACCAGCAGCTAGCAGCTGGGGGGAGGGTTAGAAAAAATCCTTGGAGAGCTCTTGTGTTGTATCTCTCTCCCTCTCTATATTTCCAAGCTCTAAACACCAAGTTCCAACCCATTTTCTTCATCACCACCAAGCACCACCACCACTACTCCATTTCCAGCATCTCAGGAGGCTTTCCAGCAGCTAAGAGGTAGCAAATTTGGTCCTAGAAGCAGCCAAAGAAGTTGTCTACAAGGGTAAGTCCTCTTTCCCTCTTTTCTAGCCCTATTTTGGCTCATTTCTTAGACCTATTTTCTTATGGTTTTGAGTTCCGAGATTAACTGGAAATGTCACTATTTTGAGGTGTTCTTCATGTTTGTTTAAGGTCTCAACATCATTTGGGGTCCCTATCTAATGCTTGTTTCAATATCTCATCATATGCCATTGTTTTTGCATGCTTTGTTTGGCTCATGAGTAATCTGATTTTGAGCATGACATCTACTGTAAATATGCATATTTTGGGCTCCTCTTCAATGTTTTAGAAGGAAATTTTGGTGTTTGAATTTTCTATATACTACTTGTCTCAAGACCTCTCTTTGGTTCATTATTTCGCATGCTTTGTTAGACTTATTTGGCTCCGGATTTCAGCCTTCATCAGGCTTAGAAAGAGCCTTATTTTTGTCTCCTTGTCTTGCTTTGTTAAGGGCCTTAAGCCATTTGGTGTATATTTTTGGTACTTCCTTTGAAATCCTTTCATTTTACCGTAAATTTGCATGCTTTGTTAGACTTGTTTAGCTACTGTTTTGAGCCTCCATCAGGCTTAGAGAGTGTCTTGTTTTGGTCTATTCTACACTTTTTTTCAAGGGTCTTAAGTGGTTTGGTGCATCCATTTGGTACCTCTCTTTATAACCCTCTTTTGGCCCTTATTTTGCATGCTATGTTTAGCATATATACATACTGATTTAGAGGTTGTAATCTCTTGAATTTGTGCATATTTTTGTTCCATCTTCAATGTTGTAGAACTGATTTTTTGGGTTTGAGCATTGTAAATACCACTTGCTTTGTAATTCCCCTCTTTTCCCGTATTCTTGCATGCCATTGTTACCATATCTATGCTCACAATTTGGCCATGTTTTGTATTGTAAAAATGCTGTTTTTGGGGCCGCCTTGCTACTGTTTTTTCTGTCATGTGCCGATTTTGCATGTTTAGCATAGCCGTAGGCCATTGCGGGCACTTAGAATTGCATTTCGGGATGATTTCATGCATTGATTGTCATTTCGTATCATTTCGGGGCTGTTTTCCCCTTTATTTAGTGGCTGAAATTTGGTTTGCATGCTTGCATATCATTTCCCATGTCATTTTATGCCTTAATGCATTGCCTCGGTTTGCGTGCCCGTGGGCACGCACTTCGAGGCGCTCCGTTTTCATTCATCGGCATCCCATGTGAGTGCGGCTGAGGCCCTCTCATGTTGGTATAAGCCCAATTTGCATTTCGCATGTCATTCCGCATCGCCTCGGTTTGCGTGCCCGTGTGCGCGCATTTCGAGGCACTTCATTTTTATCCGACGGCAGCCTATGTGAGTGTGGTTGAGGCCCTCTCATGTTGGCGTAAGCCCAATTTGCATTTTCATGCTTGTATGCCATTGCCTCGGTTTGCGTGCCCGTGTGCACGCATTTCGAGGCACTTCATTTTTATCTGACGGCAGCCTATGTGAGTGTGGTTGAGGCCCTCTCATGTTGGCGTAAGCCCAATTTGCATTTTCATGCTTGTATGCCATTGCCTCGGTTTGCGTGCCCATGTGCACGCATTTCGAGGCACTTCTTTTTTTATCTGACGGCCTCCTATGTGAATGAGCTGAGGCTCTCCCATGTTGGTGTAAGCCCATCGTTGCATTCCGTATGCCATTCTGATTTTCCATCACATCAACGCCTCGGTTTGCGTGCCTGTGTGCACGCATTTCGAGGCACTTCGGTTGTATCCGATTTTCGTTTCAGCACTGCCTCAGTTTGCATGCCTGTGTGCACGCATTTCGAGGCACTTCGGTTGTATCCGATTTCTGTTTCAGCATTGCCTCGGTTTGCGTGCCTGTGGGCGCGCATTTCGAGGCACTTCGGTTGTATCCGATTTTACATTTTGTCATCGCCTCGGTTTGCGTGCCTGTGTGCACGCATTTCGAGGCACTTCGGTTTTATCCGATTTGCACTTCATATCATCGTCTCGGTTTGCGTGCCCGTGTGCACGCATTTCGAGACATTTCGGTTTATCCGATTTGCACTTCATATCATCGCCTCGGTTTGCGTGCCTGTGTGCACGCATTTCGAGGCACTTCGGTTTTACCCGATTTGCATTTCATATCATCGCCTCGATTTGCGTGCCCGTGTGCACGCTTTTCGAGGCGTCTCATTTTCATCTCATTTTCATAGCATTGAGCATGCTAGGTTGTATATTAGTTGCATTTCATGCATATCATGCATATCGCACGGGAAACGAGGTACATTCCGTACTCCGAGTGACGGAGTGTGTCTCAATTCCCCAGTTACCGACACTCCGGATTACCCATGATGGAGTTAGGTTTTTGTTGTAGCATTCATCTGGCATTCATCTGATATTGAGTTGTGCAATTCGGCTCCTCGGCCATCATGCATCGATATGCGTGATTGGTGGCACGAGGATCGAGGCATGCATATATTTGTGAAATACACTGCTGTGCCCTTTTCCTGCTCTCTGTTACAGCAAAATCGAGTATCAACAACTTTTCGGAGTCCGGCGCGCATTTCGAGAAACAATGCAAACAGAGGCTAATTGGGGCATCCCAGTGGATTTCCGTGCCAGGCAGCCCAGCATACACTATTCATCATAGCAAGGCAGCTCCTGGCCTGCGCGCCAGTTTACAGCTTTCTTAGTTAATTTGTCAATTAATTAGAAATCTGTATTTATTCGGATTGTATATTATTTTATTCGGACTGTATATTTATTCGGACCCTCTGCGCGAGGGCATAAATGTAATAAGGGTGTGTGAGTGTGATGTATGTCTTCCAACCCCCATTTCTTTCTCCCTTTTATTTACCCGCTTTGAATGGTTAGATATAGGGCATATTTCAATTAGCATACAGTATGACAGCATGTTTGCATCATTCATCTGTATGGCATGCATCGGGCTCGGCGCATCATACAAACTGCATCTGTATTTCAATTCCAAGTTGAGTACTTGATAGCTGTTGCATCTCACATGTCATATTTAGAATAGCCGAGCCTGCTATAGTTACATCTTTGCATGTGTTGCATTAGGCATTGCAGTATACTTAGGATCATGCATGATTTCTAATCAGTTTTCTGTTTTGGCTTGGAGTACTCGGTAAGTGGTTATGCTTTAGCATCCTTGCATGCGTGTGAGTGTTGCCATGATAGCATGCTTACCATGAGGCTAACTGCTTACGTGATATAACTGCCTTGAATGCCTGTGGGTGGAGGTTGAGTTATCTGAATTGGAACAATTCATCGACTGTTTGTTTTAAGCCCACTAGATTGTGGCAAAATCTGCATTTTAAGCCTACCTGCGGGTAGCAAACCATCTTTCACAAACTAACATGAGATGTTTATTTCCAATTCAGACGGCCCAGTCTATACTTGTTTGCTGCGAGCATCACATAGTAATCTAGGCTAATAACCGGAATAAGAACTCACAAAGTTTTCAAAAACAGATATCATGGTTAGTAGAGGCCGGTCTTTGACCGGGCGAGCGGGGGTGCTCACGATGTGACCTTCCCCAATCGTACCCAAGTTCCCGAGCCAACTTTGGTGATGACGGACACGTGGCCTTTTGGCACCGAGTCAGGGTTTCCTAAATTTCCCATTTTTAAAAATATTTAGGTGGCGACTCTGTTATCTGGCAAAGCAGTCCATGTTTGGCACTTCTTTCAAAAAATCTGTTTTTCTTCAAAACGATTTGCCGGATTTGGACTCTTTGGTTCAAGATTGAGAACCGCAACAAAATCGAGTCCGAACTGTAGCGAGGTCCCCCGCGGGCGTTGTTACACATGGCATAATAAGGCATGTGCCCATAACTGACCTACATACAGTAGTGAAGCCTTGGCCATTCAAAGGATGGGCCATGGATATGATGGAAAAAATACACCCACCTTCTTCGAAGCATCATTGTTTCATTCTAGTGGCTACTGATTACTTCACTAAGTGGGTCGAAGCCAAGCCATACAAGGCTGTAAACCAAACAGAGGTCATTGGGTTCATTAAAGATTTAATCCATAGATTTGGCATCCCACAAACCATAACTGTGGATAATGGGACTGTGTTCGATGGAAAAATGGTGAGGTCTTTTGTGGCAGAGTTTGGAATTAGCCTTGTTAATTCCACACCTTATTATGCACAAGCCAATGGTCAAGCTGAATCATCCAACAAGTCCTTGAAAAAAGGAACACAAAAGGTTGTGGAAGATAACCCCAGGGATTGGCATAACCTTTTGTTGGATGTTTTATGGGCATACAGAACTTCTCCAAGATCAAGCACAGGAGTTACACCTTATGCCTTAGTATATGGGCATGATGCAGTTTTACCAGTGGAAATTAATGCTAAATCTTTGAGGGTAAGATGCCAAGATCAGTTAGATCCTGAGCAATACCATCAAAGTATGTGCTTAGAGTTAGAAGGCATAGACGAAGCCAGAATTTTGGCATTAAATAGCATTCTTTTCCAAAAGAAGAAAGCAGCCAAGAATTATAACAAGAAAGTCAAACACATTGGCTTTGATGAAGGTGATTTGGTATGGAAAACAATACTCCCAATAGGAATTAAAAGCCATAAGTTTGGCAAATGGTCACCTAACTGGGAAGGACCATATCAAATTCATAGAGTTCTGCCTTTTGGAGCATACCATTTGAGAAATTTGAATGGGTATGTACATCCTAAAAAGATTAATGGCAGATATTTGAAGTCTTATTTTCCAACCATTTGGGAAACACAAGAAATAAAACAATATCAAATATAGAAGAACTTTGTTTGTATTCAAGCCAAGGCAATTACATCAAGTAACTCTATCTTGGTACAAACTTAAGCTCAAAAAAATAAGGAATAGAATGAATAACAAGATCATGAAATTTGGTCCAACAGTGATCAATGAATTTTTGTTCTTTCTTTATTATATCTTCTATTTCTTCTAATGTTGGCTGCATAAGTTGGTGTGCTCTCACTTCATAGTAGAGCTCTTCAGCCTTTATTTCGAAAGCCTCCTCCCTCAATCTTTGTTCCAATTCATCTATGACCAAATCATCCCAATACGCAGAATCTTTATTCTTGAAATCATCGAATTCTTCGATGAAGTTCTTTGCTTCGTACTGGGCATGAATTCGGAGAGACGAAAGTTGATCCAAAGATTGTGTAGTGACCATAGAATTTCGATGCCAGTAGAGGAGCACCGGAAGTTGGTCCAGGAACATATGAAGTTCTGCTTGGGCAAGGGGATTAAGGACATGGCCCCTAGTCAGAATATCACAAGCCCATCGAAGGTTCTTGAGAGGGACGTCGTCCTCAAGAACATTGAAGGGCAAGTGAGAGAAAACTGCAAGCAGAAGTTGAGCTTGTTTCCCCTCAGCTGGAGTAAGGGAAGATGGAGGTTTGTAAGGTGGGAAGACCTTATCCATGGGAAGGGCAAGCCTCAGTTTCTCTGTCCAAGAAAGAGTTGGTGGAGAAGAAGGGGTAGATGGTTCTGCTTCAGAAGATGAAATAGATGCTTCTGTTTCAGAAGATGGAGCAGAAGGTGTGGATGCTTCTATTATGGGAGATGGCACGGGAGCAGAAGGAACAAAGGCATTAATGTAATCAAGCCAGTCAGAAGAACAAATTTTCGCCTTCTTGGCTAAGAATGATGGGTTGTACCCTTGTGCCTCTTCTGGGCGTCGAGCAACAAGCACTGTCGTTGTGGGTATGGAGGATGTGTACCAGGCCACAAGCAGATTCTCTTCCAAACTACGTCGAAGGTCAATAGGCACGTAAGGGTAGACCACTGAACTTCGAGCATAGGAAGGAAACTCCAAAGGGTCAGTGAACTCAACAAAATGATGGTTGATTCGTTCCCTGAGATCATAAGTCTCAGGTGTTGACCAGCTTGTCCAACCAGAAACCCCAGAAGATGAAGAAGTTGTAGCTTCATCCCATGCAGAGGTTTGTGAAGAAGAGTTTCCCAAGTCCATATTTGCAACTTGCCAAATCAAAGGTTTAAGAACAGTTGGTTCGAGGTACAAGGGGGAGTTAGAGGAAGAACTTCTTGTATTTATGTCTGCAACTTGTTGAATCGAAGGATTAAGAGCAATGTGTTCGTAGTCCGAAGGTTGGTAATTTGCAAAGACTCCCATAACCTGAATATAGGAAGGCAGATAGAGGTGGCTAATGAATGCGTAGAGATTCTTTCGAGGGGAAGCAGCATTACTCAATGGCTCTTCATATGCTTGATCAATAGAAAGAGAAGTTGATTTAGCCATAGTCCGTTCGAATGCTGAGGTATTGGGATGTTCAACAAATTGAAAGAGAGTTAATGCAAATGATCACCAAATAGATGACGGTTGTGTTTCCAGAAAATGGACTCCATGCACGTTCTGAAAGCGCGGGAAGAGAACTATGATCCACTAATATCACCAAGTATTGGGTATATTAGTACGGGCGGTAATGTTGGCTACATATTTTGTAAAAGCCAATCACAGTTTGACACGTGGCAGATATAGGAAGATTACTCAAGTCTTCGATCCTGATCGTACACGTAGCAGTGAAAATTGGTTTTCACGTGATTTGAGTAGCACTAGATCAGTAAAGAGATACAAGATGACATGGCTTCAACGGTTACTCATATTCAAATTCAAATGCAGGAGGGAAGCCCAACTGCAAGTGATGGCGTAGTGGAACTATTTCTAAGGTAGCATGATCAGCGATCATGGAGGGGCAGTTCGACGGTTTGAAGTGCAGTTCGATGGTCATCCTTGAGGAGTATAAATAGCAAGGAGGTCCCTAGAAAAAACTCCCAAACTCAGATCATACAAACCAGTCTTACCTTACATATTTTCTTTTCCAGTTTTTACATTTCCTGTCTTTACCTTTCTTGCACTTTAAATACCTGTTCTGCACTTCGATTCATAGGAGTAATTTCAAGTAGATCGTCACTGTAAACCACTTCTAGGCTGAGTTTGGATCATTGTAAGTGTTCATTTTAATGAAATACTTTCATTGTTCTTCATATTAACTGTTGTTTCTCTTAATTTCTTCTAAGTCAAGCCACCAGTAAAAGTCCTCTTCATTGAGGCTGAAAGAACTAAAACACAATCGTCTGATAATTGGTTGGCAATTATAATTTCTGTAAGGACTGATTGATCCTTGCTGGCACGCTCACATTTACAAAAATACCCTTCGAAAAGCCAAAAAGCCAACAATATCCTAATCTCTATTCAACTACTCTCTCACATAGTTTCATGAGCAGTTTTAGAAGTTTGTGTAGGAGACAAAAGGGAGAGCAATATGGGACACTTTATCATTATTTTTAGAAAAAAAAAATGGGACATTTGGAGGATTCTATGACCTTTAAGAAAAAAGCGAAGAAAATTGTATTGTGTGATAGATCTTATTGTTTCGATGTTATATAAATCTGAATTTTGTGTAAGCAAGATTTTCCCACGTTCTTAGAGAGGTTTCCTATCAACTCAAAGGTTTTGGTAGAATGAAAAGTAACTTCCCTTTGCAATTTCTCAATCCTCATTGTGTAGTTCCATCATATACCAAGTGCTCAGTGATGATGATCATTCTGTATTATACCTACTTATAGATCAATTTACCATATAGTTTGAATTGCATTTCAAGGGTTATTGCAGCTCTCATCTTTTCTTCTGTTTTTATTTTATTTTATTTTATTTATTTTGTGCACAATCGATATTGCATATTGTGAATACAATGTATAAATAAAAAAGTTTTCATTCTACATGCACTTGGAAATTTCATAATTTCTTATCTTTCTAGCCTTCTTGACATGGTATGCAAGAGTATGTAGATTTTTCAATCATTCAAGTTTATTGAAGTTGTGTTAATGGAATTGGATGATTTAGGTATATAATCATCATTTCGGTGAAGATGAAGGATGACTTGATGAAGCTGAAGAGAGCAGTGGATGAAGTTATTTTCAGAAAATTTGGAGACCACACTGAATATTATTATTATTATTATTTTTGTATTGTTATATTGTGCTTTAAGGGGTTTTATCTGTTATTTTATTTTTTATGAAAAATTGAAAAATGAATGCTCATTCACATTATGTATATATTTTGAGAATGTTGATGGATAATATAGGTTTGGTTTGAACAAAATTCAAAAGATCATTAATTATGATTTCTCATTTTTTTTATTTAAAAAAATGATAGAAATGGTGGAGTTTTTCTTAAAAACGTCACAAAATGTCGTCATGATTGCGTCAGAGATAACTCTTCTAACGTGCATAGTTAACGGCTGTTCAGAGAATTAAAGGTGTTTTAGAAAACGTCATTTAAAGTATTTAGTGGCGTTTTTAAAACGTCAGAAAGATACAGCGACGGCCGCATCATCGACGAATTTTACAAGCGTCGTTTATTCTTTTTGTGGTGTTTTTCTGGCCTATTGGGGCGTTTTAAAAACGCCGCTAATTCCTGATTTTCTTGCAGTGGATAGCCCTTGAACGGTGCGAGGTAACCTGTTTGGTTAGGATAGCCAGCATCAACAAGATAATATTTTCCTGTTGAATGTGAACAAATAACGCTATAAACTTTGTTTACAAAAATTATCCATACCTTTCTCCGAGTGCGAAAACGACACATTTTCATTGTTGATTATTTCAACGAAAATTCGAATGTCATGCATACTGTCTTCCCATCCAACTAATACAAATGTAAAACACATGTCAAAATCAACCACAACAATGATATTTTGGGTGCGACTGTATTTACGTCCAAAATATGTTGCTGCATCAGGCCTCGTCACTTTCGTAACAACATACATGCCATTCAACACGCTGATGCAATCCTATTGTGCAAATTAAACGGCAAAACAAAATATATGCCAAAACTTTGACATAAACAAACCGTCTGTTATTGTGCAGATATGAAAGTTGTATGTTGAATGGTAGGTATTTCATTTTTTACCACAAGTGAGGATGTTGAACATTTTGATTTGTAGTTGGCCTACAATGCACAATTGTAAACTTCTTCATCGTCTTCAAAACGTTATGAACGTGGCGTGATACAGTTTCATCCGAATGTTGAAGCCGTTCTTGGATGGCTCTATTCTTAAACCCTCTCAACACATGGATGAATATTTCCATGCTTTCTTCCATGGCTAATCCATGGCTATGTTGGTTAACACATAAATTGAATTCTGCAACTAACGTGTCACACAATGAAGAAAAAACTTCCTTTGGCATACATACATTTTCTTCAAAATGACCAATGTGGGCATCGAATAATTCACATATCCATATATGCCAAGTCAATATTGATGTTCGACATGGAGTTTTTACCATATATTTCATAATACTCTTGTACATACCGACATGCTTGAACGTATGTCCAATTATTTTGTTGTTGTATCTGTATAGCCATTTGATTTATTTGCTCAACGAAGTCATCATTGCTACTACCTTCCTCGTTCGACATGGCCACGACTTCGGTAAGGCCTATAACACATATATCCAATGTTAAAATCATTAATGTAACTGTCAACTTGTTGAACCATTTGACAAACATGAAAGATATACATGTGACCAACGAATAATAGACATTATAAAAATGTGCAATCTATTAATTGAACATGCATAAACCATCCATTCCATACTACATTAAGAACTTGAAAAAAAAAAGAAAAAGAAAGGAAAATTAGTCCAAGGCAACCATCCAACATTAGTGTAACACAAGTATGTTATTCATGACATACAACATACGGCAAACGAAAAACACCCAAAAAAATAAAAAAAAACTTAAACATGTCCTAATGATCCAACACACCAAACAGGTTTTCCTAAAAACATCCAACCAGACTGTGGCCTCATCCCAACAGCCATCAAACTTGTCGTGCACCAAAAAGGTTTGCAAAAGGGGCTCCAGCGCAGCTTTGTAGTTGTTTCTACATAAGCCATCCTATAATATGCTCATCATCGGGCATTATAACCTCGCATTAATCGGCGTTGTCCATCAACGACGATGCAAAGTGGAACAACAGTGTACCAATACGAGTAGGAATGGATTTCAGCCTCTCCATGCACTCCGAAATGGTATATAACGGCTCATTACCAGTTAAGTGCATAATAGTGACTTGCTGGTATTGACTCTGCATGACATTGGTGAGATTGTTCATGCTTTCAGCTATGGCAAATGCTCCACTAGTCGGCTTTCGTGATTTTCCAGAACTTGCAGTTGTATTCCTTTTCCTTTTTCCTCCTTGTTTCAACACCTTTCATTGACTATTCAATCTCCAGGTCAATACCAACTGAAGGGATTGGATCTGCGAATGGTCGCATATCAAGGCTCTGAACCAAATCAGAAGAGCCTTCGTTATCTTCGACAGTCTTCTCCCCCAGTGTCCAGTGATGTTTGCGGGTTGCAGCAGCCCCTGTAAAGACAATCTCCATCAAATCCCGGTGATCTAAAGTTTTCATCTTAAACTTTGCACAATTCTTGTTTATCTGTAGAACAAGAAACACAACATAATTAGAAAACTATGTTAGGAATCGAAATTAAAAGCAATAAAAAAAAAATGTTTGCGTACTATACTGTTTCCATCATCTCCCACCATTCATCAGAAGCCTGAAACAAGCCAGTTTCATTATCAAATCCAATTCCTATAATTCCTTTCGAACGATCCATCAACTTCATCCAAGTAGTCCAATCTCTTTTCATGCTCGCATACTTGTTCTTCAACCATTTGACATCATGTTTTCTGCCGATTTTTTTTTTCAAACTTTTTCGGTAATAACTTGTACCCAGCGTTGCTCAATACCATGAATGACCAATTTCCCCCAATAATCTCATCGGCAATAAGCTCTAAGAAAAGCCTTGTGGATTCAGTATCCCACACAACTTTGTGAACATTGCCTGTATCCTCAATAATGATTGGTCCACCCCTTGTAATCCCTTTATTTTTCGACGGGGTACGTGGTGAAGTACGTGTGGCAACCATAACGACTATGCATGGATACATGAAAGCGTAAGTACCTTATACATGCATGCGTACTACTCACCCAATCTAATGTGCTTAATAAAATAGATTAGGCATTGGGACATAACACAAAAAATATTACGTACTAGTAAAGACAAACAATTATGTAGCTCCAAACCATCCAACATTATATGTCATGCATAAAGCTATTGCTATCAAGTCCACAACAAATATAAGTCATTACATTAGTAGTTTTGCACCTGTGTTACTAAACTTGGAACAATTTTACATACGCAACAACAAAATTACAATTATAATGTACAACACAGAAACAATGATTTTCAAGATACGCAGCGTTTGCTGAATGTGAATGACATCATCCCGCAAGTGCATGACAATGTCGTTAGTGGCGATGTCATACTCGATGTTCGGTCGCCTGGGTTTGTCGCACCAACCAATGCAACTTAAACATAGCCGACAAATTTTTTTACAAAGGTATTAGTTAATTAGTCCAGATGAAATGAAATTTATCACCAAAAATAAAGGTGTACTCACCCCAGGACGGGGACATGCGTAGTAAGCACGTCCTGGATTTTTATGAGATTTGGAAATCTTGACAAGACATTGACCATAGCCACAGGCACACATTCGACGTGGCCATGTAGTAGATGTTCCAGTTGACATAACAAGAAGTTATGATTTGTTTTGTACCGTATAAGAATAGAAGAACAAGACAAGGTGTAAGACTGTGTGTTTTCGTTTTATAATTATCAACGTGTCCAAATAAAATTTTGTTTTATAACATTGGACGCCAAACAAATACAAATTTCTTGTGGTATGTGTCTATAAAAATAAGGAAGGAAACATGAAAAATGAACATAGACGCAGTATGCATATATGAGTGTCCTAACCATAAGTCATATGAACGTATGAAAGGTGGTAAATGAATTGTTGTTTGTAAGGTAACACTGGTTTCCAGTGTTACAAAAATATATGGTTGTCGTTTTGTCATGCTATTTTGTGAAAGTAGTATGCACAGTATAAAAAAAAATTAATCCAACAACATCAGGGTCACGGAAAGTAGTAAGAAAAATGTCCCTTAAATTGGAAAAGTTATCAAATGAAGTGACTATAATGTCATCCATGAAGCTAAAATCTTAAAACATAACGCAAATAACTTGAAAGTCAAAAACCTGCAACCTCTATTAGCCAAAATGCATGTGTAGGAAATGAAAACTATTTGTTTAAACTTCTATTACTTAAAATCTGAGAAAACAAAATCCACTCAACTAGTCCTAATCAAGTTAGGTTGTTTGACAACAGATTAATATTGTGATGAGATTTTCCCAGAGTAGTTAAAATAAATTTCAGTAGTGCGATTAACAAAATGCTCTATGTTTTTTTTTCTTTTCCTTTGTTTTCTCATCGACCAATCTAGAAGTACATGAATTTGTTAGAACTGAAGCTGCATTACCCAAAACTTAGTGAATTGTCATGAAATTAGTATGCAAAACACCCCCATTTCTTGGGGTGTGTTAGTGAACAACTTTATCCACCAATTGGAACAAATTTATGGGTTTTAATGCCTCATAGTTGGAACAGAAAACAGATTACTATAATTCAGCTGAAACAAATACAAGAAATAACTAAAATATTAGGAGAGACAACAATTGTATAAATAATTAAAAAAAATAAATTTTGCTTCGAAATACAAACTTCAGCCATGTTTAAATGTTCCAATTTCAATTGGAAAAAAACTCATGTAAAAAAAATTGACAACATACAAATAAGCATATCATAGAAAAAAAAAAAAAACAAAAAGAATACCGAGACGTGTTGGTTGCATTACGAATTGCAGTGAAAAAAAAAAAGAAGGAAAAATAATAGTTCATGTTCTGCCCTGCACAAGAAAACCTGTTGTATGGATTGTGGAAGAACCGAATGCATACGAAAACAGAACTTAACAGAAAGCAAATATTTGTTGTTGGTATAGTGAAATTTGTTTTGTTCTTCTTTGCATTCCGCAGTGAGAAACCCCCTCCCCCCCTCTCTCCCCCCCTCAAAAAAAAAAAACAAAAAACAAAACAAAACCTATAATAATAGTTAAGGCAATTTGTATAGAGACAACACCCAGAAAAATAGGGGAAAAAAAAGGTTTGTTTGGAGAAATTGCTTGTTGATTTTTGAACATCCTGGTTGACAAACTGGTTGTTGCGCAAGCATACAAAAGGAGTTCAAACTCGAAGCCATAATTTCGGATTTCATGACTCCATTGACACCAACAAAAGCATATTCCAACAAAGGTGTCACAACAAGGATGGGTTTTCAATATACATGCAACACACAAGTACGATTTGGTGCAAGGAGAGGAAAACCCCAAAAGAAATCGAGTTATGTGTACCAGAGACGCAAACGAGCAACAATATTACGACTAAACGATGCTCGCGACGTTTAGGGAGCGATGTTGGCTTGGATTGTGGTCCGATCAACTTCGTGTACCGACTTCTCCCTCTTCCGTTCTTCTTCTTTGCCGTCTACTTCGTCTCTGTTGTGAACTTGTGTTGTGTGCCCTAGTCCTTTGCCTATACTGCTATGAATTGCTTTATCTGCTTTGCTGGGCAATTTGGTAATTTTATATTTGACCTCACGTGGTTCAGCACTCACGTGATAGTGTTTTATCCTTATGTGCTTTTGTAGCCTGTTTTGTCCATATGTGTCTACCGTAGCCCCACTTCAATTGCCAAACCGGGGCTAAGTCTACCTTATAATTAGAGAAAAGAGAGAGAGGACTTTTTTTCAGTTTGCTAACTAGGATTGACATGTAATTACCGTTTGTTATAGATTTATAGTGATGTAATTATTCATTTTTATGACTTTTTATATAGATAAAAAAAAAAAAACACATGCAATCTCACCCATTTCTTTCTGTTACCATCTATATTTCAAGTTAGAAATGTTTAGTAGGTATTTCGATCCGTCCAAATCGATCGAAACGAACCGATCCACTGCATTTTGGGCTGATGCATGATGATGAGCGGATGGTTACAAATTAAATTTTTTTTTAAACACCTAGTTTTGGACGAATGGCGGATTTGAGGTTCTTTTGCCCACAATCGAACCACCAAACTGCGAGCACCTCTAATAATTTGTAAAATTTTATGTTTTCAATTTGTTTAGATATTATGTTTATGTTTTCAATTGAAAAAGAGTTTAGATATTTTGTTATGTTTTCAATTTGAAAATCTTTTTATCAAATGACAAGTGTTGATATTTGGTATTTTTGTGTAGAAAATATAAGGCTTAATTTTGTCATTTTTTTTAAAACAAATTAAATAGTTTTTGAATAAAAAAATACTGAAATAATTTTGATAATGTATGGTTTTCTTATATGTATTTATTATTGATATTTGACAATTTACTTGATAATCTTTTGGTTATGTTGAGTTGGATTGTTATCCAAAAAAAAATTGACAAGTTGTGTATTATGTTCAAAATTTGTAAAAGTTTAAATCACAAAACCGATTCGCATCCATTCACTAATCAATAGATTCGCTCAATCCGTATCTACCAATCCGACAGATAGATGCAGATTGATTTTTTTCAATCTGCCGATCCGACAGACGGATAGCGATTGAGAGATTTTCTAACTGCAACGAAAGTGCAAGCACCCCTATTTCAGGCCTTGATCTATATTGCACATTTGAATTACTATTTGTTTATTGTTGGGTGATGGCATGCAAATTGTTAAATCAACTTTTTCTGCTATGGTACACATAATGGGTAGAAATACAATTGTCTCGGATTAAATTTAGAGTAAATTACACTTATCACTCTTGAGATTTAAAAAATATATATAATAAATTATATAAATGTGATATAATTATAGTGATATATTTTTTAGTAAAATTAAAGTGATTAAAACAAATGCAGATGATGTATAAACACATTGATAAACAAGAGTAAAATATACGTTCCAATGTAACATATATGAAAACATAATTTTTTTTATAAATACAATGAATTACTGATGCAAAGGAAGTTAATTGTTATGTAAATTAAAACTTTAGGGGAGTCTAGTGTAATTATTTTAAAATTGTGGATCTTGATGCATTTTCTCCAAACTGCAGGGGTTAGTGTAATTTACCCTTAAATTTAAAGAAAACATAGAAAAGATTAGAAAGTACAACCAAAAAAATAATAATAAAGAAATTTTGTCCAGAAAAAAAATGCTTCAGAAGGAAGCGAATTTGATCCCTGCTTAAAGAAAAGACCTAAAATTAGGGGTTTAAAAATTGAAATCTTTATATTTAAAAGTCACACTCCCTTGATTGAAAATGTTTTTCTTTCCAAATTATCCTTTTTATTTTGTATCTTTTTATCTTTATTAGGTGAATGTAAAGGACTACACACCATCACTATCGTTTTCCTCTATTAAACATAATGTACGAAATTTTTTTGATCCTCAATTAAGCATAATGTACGATTTTTTATTTTTTTTATTTTTTTGTGTGAATCAGAATAACCTTTGCTACCATGTTTTCCACTACTCAAACAAATTTCAAGGTAAAGCTTTCCCTTAAACAATCTTTATTTTAGTCATGGAATCGCTAGTGATGAATATGAAATCATGTGAAGATGGTAAAGAACATTTTCTTGATATAAAATGAGCTTAGCAAGTAAACAATGAGTCTTATCTTTATAATTTGATGATGCAATTCGTTCACAGTAGATGGACTGGACTGATCCTAGCTCCTCAAGCCCACTCCTAGGTGATGAAGCCCACTGGAAGACCTACAAACAAGTCCAACGGGGAACGGGGTAGTCCCCCGGCGAACCCTCCGGTGTGTGAATTAGGAACCCTCCGGTGTGTGAATTAGGAAGTGGAAATAGATGATGTAGAGAGAGAGAGAGATAGGAAAACTTAACCTTCTTCTTGTCTTCCCACTTTACTTATATCCTTTGGTAATCATTTCACTGTTTCTGCCGTTCTGACCTTCCCGCCGAAAGCTTGTGCCGTGGTTTACCTTGTTCAGGGTGAGGAGGTGCCATTCCAGCTGAGAGGTGTTGTCGCAATAAATGCTGTGATGGACTGCATTAATGGTGATGTGTTGTGGCAATAACTTTGCAGATCTTTGTCTGCTGACGTGGCCTGTTCTGCACATGCCATGTGTCCGAGTATCATTGGCCTTCTATGCTCAGTTGGCCTCCAGCTGTCTTGGATTTTGCTACTCGGGTTATGCAATGGGATATAAATGGTGGGCTTGGGTTTGTCCACTATGGGCCGTGGTTCTTATGGGCCTATCCATGTCAGTAGTCCCCCATTCTCGAGTGCAGCTTCAGTCCAACGAAGGGAATAGTAGTGAGGGAGATGGTTCCGGCCGGCAAGGGTGACTAAGCTGGTGGGTTGAGCAAAAGGGCTGACCGCGAGGAGTGCTGACCGCGAGGGTGGCCGAGCGGAGGAGTGCCGACCGCGGAGGGGTGCTGACCGCGAGGGTGGCCGAGTGGAGAAGTGCCGACCACGAGGGTGGCCGAGCGGAGGAGTGCCGACCGCGGGGGGTGCTGACCGTGAGGGTGGCCGAGTGGAGAAGTGCCGACCGCGAGGGTGGCCGAGCGGAGGAGTGCCGACCACGGGGGGTGCCGAGCGGAGGAGTGCCGACCGCGGGGAGGCCGAGCGGGAAGGCACGGGGCTCAAGAGGCGGTGTGCCACGTGATGATTTGAAGTGGAAAAGACAAGATAAGGGCAGGAGTCAGTGTATCGGGACCATACACGTGTCAGGATCGTGGTTGGGAAGTGAGGCGTTGGAGTAAAAATGAAACGATAGGTCATTATGGGGTTAAAAAGACGGTTTTGGCGGATAATTTAAAAAGTTTTCAAACTGGCGAAAATTAATTTGGATCCTTGGAATACGGGTAAACCGTGGGCTTTTGGCATTATTCGATTCACCTACCTGTGTTCAAAGAACCAAAACATTCCAAGTCTTACCCCATTTGTTGCTCACGATACACCATTGGAGCATTTCTTCAACTTCCTAGCGCCTGCATCAGAAGCGATTCGCAGACATACCTCAGAGATGGCACGAGAAGGAACTGAGGGTGTGAGGGTGGATCCACTAGGAGATGATGATGCAGTGGAATTAGCAGCGCAGTACAAAACAGAGAGTGTGGGAGGGCCGGCGATACACTTCCATGGTTCCACCATGATTGCAGCTCTGAAACCTATCAGTCAGGCGAAGCCTGATCATTGGCACACGAAACCAGACAAGTCGACAATAACTGGGGCGGAGTTGGAGGCTATTCGCGAAAAATACCAGATTCCGGTGGAGGTGGAGTTATTGCTGCCAACATCGACGGAAAGGCCATCTGACATCAGGCCAGGGGAGTTCTCCCTCTATGAGGAAGCGCTAAAGGGCGGTTTGAGGCTGCCACTCCCGCAAATAGTGGTGGATGTGCTCAACTATCTGGAGGTGGCGCCAGGGCAACTAATGCCCAATGCGTGGAAAATCTTGCTGGCTTGTGCAAGTGCATGGCCGAAGGCAAATGGAGGGGAGGCGATGTCGGTGGAAGAGTTCTTTGCCTGTTACAAAGCCGCAGGGCAGCAAGAGACGTGGGTCACCCTGCAAGTAGTAATGGGAAAGGGGTTGGTGGCGGGGCTGCCAACGTCGATCAAGGGATGGCGAGCACGGTGGTTTTACGTTTCTGCCAATGGGGGACTTGGCGCGCGGACCATCTGGAAGGTGCCTACCAAGTCAATGAAGGCAAGACTGGGGGCGGAGGCTGAGGAAAGGGTGAAGAGGGTGTAGGAGTGGAGAGAGAAAGAGAATACCAGATGGGACGACCTTGTTCAGCCGTCTGCGTTGTTTCAGGCAGGGCTGGGCCCACAGCCAATCGGTGAGGATCTTGACCGAGCTAAGCTGGAAGCGAGAAGGAAAGCACAGGAGGCAGAGGATCAAGCCATCCTTGCCAAAGCCACACAAGTTAAGAAAGCACAGGATGACCGACCGGTGCAACCGATTGGGAAAGAGAGGATCCGACCACGCCCAAAGCCGCTGGGAGGGAAGGACTTGAGTACTTTTGAGTCGCGAAGGCCCCTTGTGGATCCTGTGAAGGAGAAGGCCAGGAAAGAGGGAGAAGCTCTGAAGAGGAAGAAGAAGAAGAGAAGTGCCTCAGAAGGGGTTGCAGAGGAGTCTGGGCCCAAGAAGATGAAGGAGACCCCAGTTGTGGTGGAGACCCCTGCAGTCAGGGACACCCCAGAAGTGGTAGGGGTCACCCCCACACTGGAGGCTGTGGAGGTTGCCCCAACGATGCAAGTAGGAGTTGGGTCGACTGGGGCTGCGCCGAGTGGGAGAGAGCAGACCCAAAGGGGGCTTGCACCCCACGAAAGAGGAGTTGGTCTGAGTACAGCCATTTACCACGCGCGCGCTGTGGCTGGAATGTTGGAGGGCGAAGAGATCCCAGCCAGGGCGGGGGCAGATCGTCTGGTGAAGATCGTGGAAGAAACGGCTCTGCGCTCTGCCTCTGGATTTAACGAGGCCGACCTGTTCAGGGGGTTATGCTCCGCCCAAATGGAGGTAACTACCCTGGCAGGGGCCCTGTTGAGGAAAGTTGGGGGGGCCAAACTTAAGGCTGAAGAGGCCAAGGCTGATTTGGCCAAGTTGAAGAAGGAGAGCGCTGAGTGGAAGACTGCCCATACTGAGCTGCAATCAGTCAAGTTGGAGCTGGAGGACACGCGCCGCAGGGTTGTGTCGCTCGAATTCCAGTTAGCTGGTGAGCAGAAAAAGTTGGAGGAGTCTCAAAAAGCCTGTGCCATTGCGGTGGAGCGGCATGAAGAGGCCATGAACAACAATGAAGAGCTGGTCAGGCAGAAGGACGAGGCGGATGCCAAGGTTGAGGCTCTGCAAAAGGAGTTAGAGGGCGAACGCGCCAAGGTGGAGGAGGAGAAGGAGACGCTTCGTAAGGAGTTAAAAGCGGGGAGGGCCAAGGCGACCGCTGAGAAAGAGGTTCTCCAGAAGGAGTTGGAGGTGGAGAGGGGCAGGGCAACTGCTGAGAGGGAGGCCCTGCTGAAGGAATTGCAAGCTGAGAGGGCCAAGGTTTCTGCTGAGAAGGTGACCCTGCAGAAAGAGCTGGATGAGAAAAGGGCGAAAGCAGCCTCTGAGAGGGCTACCTACCCTGATCTGTACATTGTAGCAGTTGACCAATTCAAGGGGTCGCCTGAATTTCAGATGGCGGTCGATGCTGCGGTCGCCACCAGCTTAGCAAGGGAGGAATCTGAGGGGGCTGGCCCATCAAGGGCAACCGCTGGGGGAAGAACTGAATCTGAAGTCATCGCAAGCTTCCCGCAGTCAGATTTCTACAAGCACGAAATGGCAGAGTACTGGGACAGTGGGTGGAAAATGTTCAAAAGGAGGGTTGAAGAGCTGTTCCCAAAACTCGACCTTAGTAGTGTGACTATTGGGGAAGATGATGTGGCCCAGACCCCCCTGGATGAAGGTATGGAAGAAGCAGATCTTGCCTCCAGCGACGAAGAGGAGTGATTGAAGACTTTTGTACTTTAAGAGTTGTTTTTTTTTTTTTTTTTTTTTTTTTTTTGAAGTACCACAGTGGACTAGTGTACACATTTTGTGAATGAATAAAACTCCCTTTATGTCTTGTAATTGACTGTGTTGGTTTGTTTTGTGCGTTTGAAATAGATGAATGCTTGTAATGAAAACTGGTGAAAAAATTCAACTACAAGACAGGGCGAACTTGAACTAAGTGAACTAAGTGAACTTGAACTAGTGATGATGTTGAGCAGAGGTCAATTTGTAATGAAAACTTCGTGCAGGGTTAGGTCAACTTGTAATGAAAACTTCATGCAGAGTGAGATTGGACTTGTATAAAATATTCAAAGAATGAGAGTGGTTGACTGAAATTGAGAAATTGTGTGAAATGAGGTTTGAATGGGATTAATACTTAAATGTTCCACTGAAAGCCTGTAGAGAAGAAATTTGAGAAATAGGCTGGGTGGCAGGGAAGATAATCTGGTCAGTAAATGAAGTGCGTGAGAGCATCTTGGGAACTTGACTGAGTAAAAACGTGGTCCAGGGATTGTGGCTAGGCTTCGGATTGTGACTGAGTGTCCCGCTTTTTGTAGTTTCATTGATAGGATGATCTCAGGGCGGATCTGGAATTAGAGCCGCGAGTCACTTGCTCTGGACCAGCAATGGTGGTAGTCAGCCTAGGTAATGCTTTGGGGGCTCAGTCTGGCTGAGGCTTTGAGCGCTCGGTCTGGATGAGGCTTTGAATGCTCAGTCTGGCTGAGGTTGTTGAGTGCTCGGTCTGGCCGAGGTTTTTGAGTGCTTGGACTGGCGGAGGCTTTTGAAGTGCTCAGACTGGCTGAGGCTTTTGAAGTGCTCAAACTGGTTGAGGCTGTTAAGTGCTCGGTCTGGCCGAGGCTTTTGAATGCTTGGACTGGCGGAGGCTTTTGAAGTGCTCAGATTGGCTGAGGCTTTTGAGTGCTTGGTCTGGCCGAGGCTTTTGAGTGCTCGGTCTGGCCGAGGCTTTTGAGGTGCTCAGACTGGCTGAGGCTTTTGAAGTGCTCAGACTGGCTGAGGATTTTGAGTGCTCGATCTGGCGAGGCTTTTGAAGTGCTCAGACTGGCTGAGGCTTTTGAGTGCTCGGTCTGGCCGAGGCTTTTGAGTGTTCGGTCTAGCCGAGGCTTTTGAGGTGCTCAGACTGGCTGAGGCTTTTGAGTGCTCGGTCTGGCCGAGGCTTTTGAGTGTTCGGTCTGGCCGAGGCTTTTGAGGTGCTCAGACTGGCTGAGGCTTTTGAGGTGCTCAGACTGGCTGAGGCTTTTGAAGTGCTCTGCAAGCAAAAATGTGATTGAGGTGACAAGGGTAGTGGAGAGACAAAACTGTTGCCATGAGAAATGTGGTACAATGATCAAGAATTACATTATGCGTAAAAATGAAAGTACAACAATTCAGCAATACAAAAGTAACAGCCTATTGAAAGTAGCGTTTCAGGTGTTCAGCGTTCCAGGGATGGGGAAGGTCTCGGCCCTCCATATCCTGGAGGTAGTAGGTGCCCGGACGTGGACGGGCTTTCACAATGTATGGTCCCTCCCATTTGGCCGCCAGCTTTCCCTCGGTCGGATTTTTGGTGGCAAGAGTGGCCTCCCTTAAGACAAGATCTCCTATGGCGAATTCCCGTGGTCGGACTTTGCGGTTGTAGTGCATTCTCATTTTTTGCTGGTATGAGGCTAGTCTGACCGCAGTGGTGTCCCTGAGTTCTTCAATCAAGTCTAGGTCCGCTCGACGGAGTTCCTCAGTCAGTGTTGAATCCGGATGTAGAACCCTGGGCGTTGGCAGACCAACCTCTACTGGGATGATCGCCTCAGCGCCGTACGTTAGGCGAAAAGGGGTTTCCCCGGTAGGAGTTCGAGCGGTAGTTCGGTAGGCCCAGAGTACATTTGGTAGTTCCTCAGCCCAGAGTCCCTTGGCAGCCTCTAGCTTAGTTTTGATGATCTTCAAAAGGGACCGATTGGTGACCTCAACCTGGCCGTTGGCTTGGGGATGACCGGGAGAGGAAAAACATGGTTGAATCTGGAGATCCGCACAGAACTTTCTGTATTTGGCGTTGTTGAATTGTTTGCCGTTGTCTGTCACGATGGCCTGAGGGATGCCAAACCGGCAGACGATCGATTGCCAGATGAACCTGGTTGTGTTTCGCTCGGTGATGGTAGCTAGGGGTTCGGCCTCTACCCACTTGTTGAAGTAGTCAATGGCGACGACTGCGAACTTGGTCTGGCCTCAGCCGGTGGGAAGTGGGCCGATCAGGTCGATCCCCCATTTGGCGAACGGATAGGGGCTGGAAAATGTGATCAACTCTGCAGGAGGAGCATGGGGGATGTTGGCAAAACGTTGACACTTATCGTATTTGAGGACAAAGTCAGTCGCGTCCTGGTTAAGAGTTGGCCAAAAGTAACCAGTGCGGAGTATCTTGTGAGCCAGAGACCTGCCGCCCGAATGGTTGCCGCAAATGCCCTCATGGATTTCCTGCATCACATATGTTGCTTGGGTCGGATTAAGGCACCGCATATATGACCGTGAGAAACCACGTTTGTAAAGGACGCCGTCGAACAAAACGTAGTTAGCCGACCGAGCTTTGATTTTGGCGGCCTGCTGTTGGTCATCTGGGAGTTGTCCTGCGGTCAAGAATAGGAGGATGTCGGACGCCCAAGGGATGGGTTCATGCCGGAGGAATTGTACTTCTTGTAGGTTGGATGAGATGGCCGAGTGGGGAAGGTACTCGAGGCGGACTCCGTGGTTGAGGTTGGACTGGTCTGCGGAGGCCAGCTGAGCCATCTCATCTGCTTTGGAGTTTTCGGCCCGAGGTATGTGCTTGATGTGGAAGGTATTGAAAAGGCGAACAAGAGGGAGTGCCATGTTTCTGTAAGCCTGCATCGTGTCATCCTTAGCATCGAATTCTCCTGTAATCTGACCGACAATGAGTTGGGAGTCACTGAATACGCGGATGTGGCTAACACCAAGGTCTTTGGCGAGGCAGAGTCCTGCGATCAGTGCTTCATATTCGGCCTCATTGTTGCTGGCTTCAAACAAAAGACGGAGGGCACACTTGATACAACCACCTTCGAGGGAGGTGAGAATGAGACCAGCCCCGCTACCTTCCCTCCGGGATGACCTGTCGACGTTGAGAGTCCAAGAATGGGAGTCCTCTGGCTCAGCAGGAGTTGGCGGTGGTGGAGAGGTAGTGGCTGGGGCAGGGTTGGTGAATTCTAGGATGAAGTCGGCAATGGCCTGTCCTTTGATTGCTGTGCGGGGGCGGTAGGAGATATCAAACTAGCTAAGTTCCACTGACCACTGCATAAGTCGGCCAGAAAGTTCTGGTTGCTGCATGACCTTCTTCAGGGGTTGGTCGGTGAGGACCACTATAGAATGGGCTTGGAAGTAAAGACGAAGTCGTCTGGAGGCAGTGACCAGGGCCAGGGACAACTTTTCCAGCAGTGGGTAGTTCTGCTCTACTCCCCTGAGAGCTCGACTGATGTAATAGACCGGCCGTTGAACCGAGCCGTCTTCCCTAATGAGAGCTGCACTAACGGCGGTGTTTGATACTGCTAAATAGAGGAAGAGGGGTTCGCCTGGGATTGCCTGCGAAAGAATGGGGGGTTGGCCATGCATTGTTTTAACTGCTGGAAGGCCTCTTCGGATTCAGTCGTCCATTCGAAAGTCTGCCGAAGGACTTTGAAGAATGGTAGGCACTTATCTGTTGCGCGGGAAATGAACCGGTTGAGGGCCGCCACTTTGCCAACGAGTCTCTGAACTTCCTTAACGGTTTTGGGTGACTGCATCTCAATCAAGGCCTTGATCTTCTCGGGGTTGGCCTCAATTCCGCGCTGACTGACCATAAAGCCCAAGAACTTTCCGGATCCTACGCCAAAGGCGCACTTCTCTGGGTTGAGCTTCATCTGGTACTTGCGAAGGGTGGCAAAGGTCTCCCGTAGGTCGGTCAGATGGTCGGCGGAGAGTTTGCTTTTCACTAGCATGTCATCCACGTACACCTCCATATTCCGACCAATCTGGTGTTGGAAGACTGCGTTGACTAACTGTTGGTAGGTGGCCCCCGCGTTCTTCAGTCCGAACGGCATGACACGGTAGTGATAGGTGCCCCGATCGATGATGAAGGATGTGTGTTCCTAGTCAGATGAGTGCATCATGATTTGGTTGTACCCGGAGAAGGCGTCCATGAAGCTGAGCATTTGGTGACCGGCCGTGGCGTCGACCAGCAGATCAATGCGGGGGAGTGGATAGCTATCTTTGGGGCAAGCTCGGTTCAGGTCAGAGTAGTCGACACAGAGACGCCACTTGCCATTGTTCTTGCGGACTAGCACCACATTGGACAGCCACCTAGGATAATCCACATTTCGGATAAACTGAGCCTCGAGGAGTTTGTCAACCTCTGCAGCTATGAGATTGTTGCGTTCCGGGTGAAATATACGCTGTTTTTGGCGGTAAGGTCGGAAGTGAGGTTCGATGCTGAGGCGATGAGTGATGAAAGAGGGGTCAATGCCTGGCATGTCTGAGTGGGTCCAAGTAAAGACGTCGTTGTGCTCGGTCAAAAGGGCAGTGAGGTTGGCTTTTGCTTGGGGGGATAATTGGCTGCCGATCTTGGTAGTTTTCAGTGGGTTGGTGGGGTCAATAGGAACCTCAACGAGCTCTTCCACTGGTTCTCCTTTGCTCAGCTCGTCCTCATCCCGGACATCAAGTCCTTCAATGATCATCGCCTCCTTCAACTTGACTTCTTTAAGTGAGGCAACATAACACTCCCTGGCCACGGTCTGTTCTCCCTTGACTGTTCCGACCCCGATATCGGTGGGAAACTTGAGGGCAAGATGATAGGTGGATGTGATGGCTTGGAAGGCGTTGAGGGTGGTGCGGCCGAGGATGATGTTGTAGGCAGATGGGCAATCAACCACCAGGAAGGTGAGCAACTTCGTGGCTTGCCGTGGGTACTCGCCAATTGTGATGGGAAGATCGATGGAACCAATGGAGGTCACGCGGTTGCCAGTGAAGCCGACGAGAGGGGTTTGGAGCGGGGAAAGGCTTTCTTTCCCAATCTCAAGTTGGCGGAAGCAGTTGAGAAAGATGATGTCCGAAGAGCTGCCATTGTCGATGAGAACTCGTCTGACCTTATAATTGGAGAGGATGGCGGAAATGACGAGAGGATCATCATGAGGATAACGGATGCCTGCACAGTCGACGTCCGTGAAGGTGATGGGCTCTGTCCACTGCTTGGGCTGTTTGGGGGGCCGGTCTACCGTGGCGACTGCCTTGTCTGAGTCCTGTCGTATTTTTCTAAGTTCTGCCCTCTGAACTGAGCGAGATGGTCCCTCACAAGCAAGACCACCTGAAATAACTCTAATTTCACCAACTGGTGGAGGTGGATTACCTTGAGGTCGACGCTGTTGGGGGGGTCGGTCATGACCCTGGTTTGGTTGAGCTAGCTGCCGCGGTGGGGTGTGTCGGCGATTATCTTTGTGGGGTTCGGTTCTTTGCCTCTGTTGAGAGCGGGTATCTGTGAATCGACTTAGACGCCCTTGGCGGATGAGGGTCTTCACCTGATTCTTGAGACTGATGCAATCGTCAGTGTTATGGCCATGGTCCTGGTGGAAACGGCAATATTTAGATTGGTCTTTCCGGCTGGAAGGGTTCCATGGAGGGAGAGGCCACTTGAGGAGGTAGTCCCGTTGGATCTGGTTGAGGACATATTCCATGGGAGAATTGAGAGGCGTATACCGCTCGAACCGACCGGGCGGTCGGGCTGGTGCTAACCGGTCGGGATGAGGGGGTCGGTCGGTATAGCGGGGTGTTTGGCTATGATACTGGGTGTTGCTGGGTTCTTGGTCTTTTCTCTTTTCTCGGGGGGTCGGGTTTTTAGCTGGTGGATCTTGCCGAGCGGTTAGTAAATCCTCGGCATTCATGTATTTTTGGGCTTTGGAGAGTAGGGCTGCCATGGAGGTCGGGGGGTTCTTGGAGAGGGAGAAAAGGAAATCAGATGACCGCAGACCGGCCATGAAGGCTGTGAGGATGACCTTGTCATCATTTTCGGCAACTTGCAGGGCTTCGGTGTTGAAGCGAGTGACGAAGCTGCGCAGTGATTCCCCCTCGGTCTGACGGATGTTGAGTAGCTGGGTGGCCGGGCGTCGTTGGCGCTGGGCGCCGATAAAGTGGCTCAAGAAAGAGTCACTGAGATGCTGGAAAGTGGAGACCGAGTCCGGTGGTAATTGGCTAAACCACAGCCGAGCCGACCCCTTCAGTGTCACGGGAAAGGCTTGGCACATGATCTCATCAGGGAAGGCATGGAGGATCATGAGGGTGCGGTAGGTCTCCAGATGGTCGATCGGGTCAGTTGTGCCATCGAAGGAGTCAATGGTGGGCATTTTGAATTTGGCAGGCAGGGGTTTGTCTCGGATGGAGGTGACAAATGGCGAGTTTGCAGTGGTGGAGGGCTTATGCTGGATATTCTGCATAACCCCTTGTAGTTGGAGCTTCATGGCTCGGAGTTCAGCGTCCCAGAGGGGGATGTTGTTACCACCAGAGGGAGACAGGTGTTGGATGCTGCTGGCCTCTCCCTCAGGGGCTGGTGCTATAACCGATGGGTGTGGGAGTGGGGGTGGTGGATTTACATGTGGGTGGGGAGATTGCAAACCGTCCAAGTTGGGTGGATTGGGTAGTGTGGCAGTATGGCCGGGAGTGCGTTCCGAGTTGGGCAGGATATCTGGAGGTGGTGGTGGAGGAATGGGGAGGTTTCTCTGGAGCAAAGCGTTTATTAAGGCCTGGTTTTGCTTAGCCATACGGTTGATGCTATTAGTAAGTTCGATGAAGTATTGTGGTGGGTTGTTTGGATTGGGAGGGTCGGTTTGATGATCGGCAACATTATGGTGGGAAGCCATGGATCTAGTCGTGACCATACACTTGACGAGTGAGGTGAAAAGGTTACTGGAACAAGGTCTCCAACGGCAATGAACACAACTGGCGTACGGACAAACCAGTTCCCACAGACGGCGCCAACTGATGATGCAATTCGTTCACAGTAGATGGATTGGACTGATCCTAGCTCCTCAAGCCCACTCCTAGGTGATGAAGCCCACTAGAAGACCTGCAAACAAGTCCAACGGGGAATAGGGTAGTCCCCCGGCGAACCCTCCGGTGTGTGAATTAGAAAGGGGAAATAGATGATGTAGAGAGAGAGAGAGAGAGAGAGAGAGATAGGAAAACTTAACCTTCTTCTTGTCTTCCCACTTTGCTTATATCCTTTGGTAATCATTTCACTGTCTCTGCCGTTCTGACCCTCCCGTCGAAAGCTTGTGCTGTGGTTTACCTTGTTCAGGGTGAGGAGGTGCCATTCCGGCTGAAAGGTGTTGTCGCAATAAATCCTGTGATGGGCTGCATTAATGGTGATGTGTTGTAGCAATAACTTTGCAGATCTTTGTCTGTTGACGTGGCCTGTTCTGCACCTGCCATGTGTCCGAGTATCATTGGCCTTCTATGCTCAGTTGGCCTCCAGCTGTCTTGGATTTTGCTACCCGGATTATGCAATGGGATATAAATGGTGGGCTTGGATTTGTCCACTATGGGCCGTGGTTCTTATGGGCCTATCCATGTCATAATTTAAAATTTATAGAACTTGTTACATTGTATTAGAAAATTAGGTGTGTTGCTAGAAGGGATGCTCTATTGATGGACATAGAGCAAGCTTAATTAGACAACATAAAGATCAATTATTCTTTTCTCAAATGGTCCTAACAAAAGTGTCCTAAACAACGGCGAAACAATATTATACAAACTGAAGAGAGATTATCATGGTCATGATTTATTTTCTTTGTTAGAATAATCAAAGAATCATTCATTAACAACATCAATGTTAATATTTTAGTTAGAGATGATTAATCTAATCCAATGCGCTCACTCATCATTATTCCCTTCAACGAGTGGATTATCTCGACAACGTTCCATGGGAAAGGGAATCGACTCAAGTAGTTAGAATCATACGATCAAGCCTTCGTTTCGAATGTGAGTTGATTTTTTGACTATTTTAATTTGAAGCTAAAAAATTTTATTTAGAATCGGCTTTTTGACTTTTTTGACTTTTATGAGAGAAAAAAAATGAACTGATTATAGTTTGATGTGATATTTTGTCTTATTGACTTTTTAGTTTATTTTGTCTTTTTGTGACTAAAATAGTCAAAAAAAAAAAAAAATAAATAAATAAATAAAAAAAATTGCCAAACATGACCAAAGAAATTAATTATACTGTTGAAAGATTCCTCTCAATAACCTAATAGAGTGGAACATGATTAGTGTCAGTGAACCCTTCTAGTTATTTTATCACATGACAATACATAATATTTTTCATATTATCCAGCCATTTTTTTAAAAATAAATTAAATTTCATTTAATTCCAAAATATCCCAATGACCTCAAAATTTTATTCATTTTTTTAAGAAATTTTATTTCAGTCATCAACGAGCACACACGCTGTTGGGCATTAAACATAAAAATATGGTTAATTTTTTGTTAGGATATAACTACTTTAAATAAGAAGTCCAGCTAGTTATGCCCTTAAGGCTATGTTTGTTTGGGTGAATTGAGTTAAGTTGGATTAGCATTTCTATGACTAATAGTTCTAAGATTACGAATCTCTTTGGAATGTATATCCTATTCTATGTTTAAATTGAGGTAGGATTATAAAGAATGACTAATAGTCCAGACTTTAGCTTAGTCTTCCAATTTATATCTCGCCTCCCTCTGTAGAATTGAATAGTTCATCATATATAAGATATCATATCCGTATGGATTGTTAATCTGTATTTCTATTGTTTAAGCAAATATCGGATTAATAATTTTATTGGACTATTGGTCCAATCCCAAGTTCATGTCCACCCAAACAAACATGGCCTAAGTGTTAAACCCAATATATGGGAGATCAGAATTAATTATACTACCGAGTGGGAGATCAGTTGATTAATAATTGTTTTATCATATATTTTAAAAATAAAGTATTTAATAGTAATAACAATGAGATGATTACGCAAGAATTTTAAATTATGAAAACTCATTGAGGATAATTACAGAAGTTTATGAAATTTTTATATATGTATATATATATATTTTTTTTGGTCAAAATATTAGTATGATACTGAAGTTTTCATTTATTTTTTATTAGAGAAATTTATTGATAAGAGTCATTGGCCCAGTGACAACAAATATAAATTTATTGACAATTTTAGACCATCAGATCAATTTTATACTTGAGTGCTCCAAGCCAATATATTAAAGTTTGTGTGGTTGCGGTTATATACAAGATGAATTTGATCTACCAATTTTAAAATTTTGATACTTATTTAGATAACATTTTTTTAGTACGTAGTATAGTTGTTCAATAAGATTCTTAGATTTAGTAATAATTGTTGGAAATTAACTTAACAAAAAATAAAAGAAATTAATTAGTGGAAATTATAGGTGAAAATATTAACTCGGTGTAGAAAAGTCACAATAATGAAAATGGAAAAGCTAAATATGGCTAGGATAATGTTATACAAATGCAATTTTTGTAGAGAGATTTTAGAGAATTATGTGGGTGTTTTGTGTTCTTATTATTGCGATTTATAATTACAAAATATTATTGATATATTATTGTGAATAGTGAAACAAATTGCCAAATTTTAAGGACAAAAGTAGAACAATTAAAAAATTAGAGATTAAAGTATAACATAAGATATACTTTGGGGATCATTTACATAATTAATCAAAAAAATTGGAAGAATTACACTAACAGTTCTTACAGTTTGGGACTTATGTCATTTTGGTTTTTAACTTTTTAATTGTGACATATTGGATTCTGAATTTTGAATCTTGTTCTAAACAAGGACAACTGAAAATACCGTTTCTTAATTTCAATGGCAAAATCGTTAATTTGATAAAATATAAATTAATTTGACAAAAATAAATATTAAAAAAATATTTTTGAATTTTTAAAAATTATTTTATCCACTAAAAATAAAATTATGTACAATTGATAAATATTTTAGACATTTATTTACTTTTTTTTTTTTTACCAAATTAATTTTTATTATGTGTTTGGATGATAATCATGTAATGAATAGTTATTTTTATTTTTATTAAATTAGTTTCTATTTTTTCAAAAGTCAAATATGACGATAACTTTGATATCATTATTAAACTAATCCATTAAATCAAAAAAATCCAAAACTAAAAGCATTTCATATATTAAACATATTGATTACAAATTAAAATATGGGATACTTACGTGTAAGTCCTAATAAGTGAATTTATTGTCTAATAGGACCTATGTAAAAAATTTGTCGTAAAAAAAGTCACTAATTGTAAGTTTTAGCGACAATTTATAAAAATCATGACAAAAAAAATCACTAATTATCAATTTTTAGCGACATATGTAAAACATTGTCACAAAAAAATTATTTTTAGCGACAATTTTACCAAGATTTATTTTCAATAGGACTTGATGGGAATTAAAGTGTAACTATTAGTAGTAGTTTACCCTTAAAAATATTAAAAATCACTCATTACATGATTATCATACAAACACATAATAAAAATTAATTTCTTAAAAATAAATAAATAAATAAATAAATGTCTAAAAGATTTATTAATTTTAGATAATTTTATTTTTGGTCAGTAGAAATAATTTTTAAAAATTTAAAAATATTTTTTTGACATTTATTTTTGTTAAATTAGTTTATATTCTATCAAATTGACGATTTTACTTTTGAAATTAAGTAATAGTATCTTTAATTGTCCTTATTTAGAACAAAATTTAAAATATAAGGTTAAATATATCACAATTAAAAAGTTACGGATCAAAGTGACATAAACCTAAAACTATAAGGACTGTTAGTGTAATTCACCTAAATTTTTTTTTTTATAATTTGCAAGAATGTGAATAATTTCTTCGGAGATTTATCTTGGGATGAGTTTTTTCATTATTTTTTGTTAAATAAATAATCTTCCTCCATTTAATGTTGTTTATTGAACATTGAGATTTGTTCCTCCAGAAAAAGATTTTTTTTAGAGAGAGAAAGAGTGAGAGAGTGAGTGAGTGAGAACTTGAAATAGAAAACGATAATACTACGTAGTTCAAATTTTGTGATTCAAAAGTGGCTCAAATGGCCAAAACGACGTCGTTTTGAGTACATAACAACATAAAAATGGCCAAAACAACGTCGTTTTGACCATTTGAACCACAAAATTTGAGGTACGAGACATTTTCCAATAGAAAATGATAAGTAGTGGCTATGACGTGGCTTGCATTTTCCACCAATTAAGGGTTAATTACAATTTTTGGAGAAATTATTCAATTTATAAAACTTTATTCCATTTATAAGTTGATACCTAATTCTAAAATTCTAACACAAAAGTAGATCCTTTTTGAAAAGTGGATTATAATCTACTTTTTAGATAATAATCCACTTCATCTTTCACAAAAAAATTGTTTATAAGCAATTTTTAACTAAAAAGTTGATTATAATCATCTTCTCAAAATAGCCCGTAGTGAATCCTATAAATTAGACCAATGATTACTACTTTGGAACATCACTAGGAATTGCTCTTAAAGCATTGAGTAATTTCTCCAAAGTTTCAGTCATATGTCATTTTGATTATTTAATAATTAAATTGTATCAATTTGATCTTTAATAAATAAAAATATTTCAATTTGGTCCCGTATCAAGTTTTGTTTAAATTATGTCAATCTCAGGTACCAAATTGATACAATTTAAACTTATGAATCAAAATGATACAAGATTGATACTTTGACAATTGAAATGTAATTGTGTGAGTCGATTTCTGACCACACTGCCAATGAAGCATTTAGTTGGAGAATACCGGCAGAATAGATTAAGCCCGAATGACCTGTCCCAAAAAGAAGAGATTCCGGCAGTGGTTCGTCCACCCGAGGGCACTCTGACGATCAAGTCAGTTATCTCTCAAAGATAGCAAAAGTACTTAACTCACTACTCAGAACATAAAAAGCACCTCTTAAACCCACGAGAGTGCCTCTCTTTTATAGTCAACACAAACCTAGTCTCAATAGAAGCCTAGCTTCAATAGACTTAGGATTACTATTAATCTTGGACTCACAGTAGGATTGGGATAAACTCTCTAAGAGTCTTATCTTTACCCAAACTGAAGTCCTCTCTTATTCTAGGACTCTTGTCCCTTATTCGCTTATTCCGGATTCCGGTATCTTCGCAGATAACCTCGGCCTAGCCGAGATGATCTCGGCATCATGACCAAGACACGTGACCCCTCGACTGACACTTCGGTGTCATCTCGGCCACATGTTGTCATTCAAAAATTATGTCTCTACAGTAATTAATCCGTAAATTAAAAATAATTTTTCATAAAGTGTGAAAAAGAATTAAAATTTCAAAAAGTAGGTACCAGCATGTATATACATATAATAAATAATATTGGAGCAAGAGATAACATGGTACGGGCTCAAACAATTTTTTTAAAATTTATTTTAAATTTAAAAAACAAATAATAATTATTAAGTAAGCACTTGTTTAGCATGATTATATTCTTCTAGAAGTCTAAGCATAAACAACTAATCATTTCTTGAGCTTAATTTCTATTACTTATATATAAATTAAAAAAATGGCACCTCGTTAGTGGGCTGCAAATGACTAGAAAAATGATTTATCAAGTCCTTAGCGTCCAAAAAAAAAAAAAAAAAAGTCCTTATGATGCAGAAAATAAGGCGTTGAATCCCACAATAAGCAAATGGGCACAAGTTTGATTAAAGAAATTTTAGAATATGCCAACAAGGTCCACTTACCCCCAAAAAATATGTATAGTTGCTTGACAAATGGTACACAAGTAGAATTTTAATAAAAATATATTGGGTTGGGTTTCATTTAAGTTTAAATTTAAATTTGAGATAATTTGAAGGACCTATGGACCATCACAGGTTCTGTTTCAATGATCCATTCATATTGTAGAGCCTTTTGTGTATATTATTCATAAAAAAAAATTAGGTCGATTCAATAATTAACATTTTTATTTTATCTTGTTTATCTCTAAAAATATAGACAACAAGTATATTTTTGAAAAATGAATTATTCATTTTTTGGAGACTAACACAATAAAATGATTATCAAATCGACCTAATTTGATATTGAGTAAAGTTAGGAACACTAACTAGGGTACCAAACTAACACGCTAACTAGATACTATATTAGGTGAGACCCACGTTAAGTGATAGAACTTACATGTACGTCTTATGTCTTGGTGTATTAGTCCTTAGTGTATTAGTTGATATATTAATTAGTGTTTGTAGCATTTCTGTTTATATTTATTTTATGAATAATCTAGTTATATGGCATTACTTTATTTGCTTTGTCATCCTCAATTTTTGCTTAATTGAAGCTAGATTACCAAGTTTAATATTTATTTATTTACTATTATTTGCCTTTTATTAAGCAACTTGCTACATATATAACATGTAATTTCACTCATTCATCAATCAATACACTCTGCAAAAAGTACATAGGATTAGTGGCCTCATTAAAATAGAAAAATCAATAAGTTTTTATTTTAGAGAAGTCACAATAATAGGGAAAGGCTTAAGAAAACTAAACAATATAAAATAGACATATTTTTTCTAGAAGGTGTGGGTGTGCAAAGCTGATGGGTGTGCTATGTGCTATGAAAATCGATCGATTGATTGTTTACTTATTGGCAAAAAAAAAGAAAAAAAAAAACAAGTAGATGGAAAAAAAAGAAAAAAAATCTAAAAAAGTCATAAAAAATTTAATTTAAAATTAAAAATTAAAAATTAGAAGTGAGATATTTGCAAGACAATTTGGAAATAATAAAGTTGAGATAAAATTGTACTGAGTTCTTGACTTTATATAATATAATAATTATCATGTGTGACAATTTATATAAGATGGACCAATGAAGGAGCAAAGTTATTTGGGCTAGGCGTTGAAAAATGTATGGAAATATAAAATATACTATCAAAAGGTTACTTTTGCTTAATGGACACTCCTCAAGAGCAAGGACTTTTTTGAAAAACATTCATCAAACTTCAATTAAAATAATCATTAGGTGACCATATATAAACTTTAGCAATTTCAACAAGAAAGTCTCATAATTCAACTAACATTTACGCTATATTTGGTTGGAGAATTTGAGGAGTGATTTGGAAAGAAAAAAGAAAAAGTTAGGTGAAATGCGAATAAAATATACTTACATTTCACTTAGTTTCACACATTTTTTTTCTTTCTCTTTTCAAATCCCTCTCTAAATCCATCAACCAAACACAGCATTATTGTTTGAGTGTCAATGTATCTCTTGAGAAAGATTGCAAAGGCGATGAGTTTTTGGTCACCCATGGGAGGGTAAGTTGAGTGGCATTTGGTATAAGAAATTTTAAATTATATCCATGGAAGTTTACATTTTTTGAATGTAGATACCAATTCAGAATTTGTGTTCACATAGTTAGTCAATGGATTAAGGGCACTTGGGGTATGAAGAGGATTTTGACATAGAAATGCAAAGCTATTTGATGTAACAATACGAAGTACATTTCTAGAAACTCCAGTAGTAATCATATATATATATATACTATTTTCTCGTATCTTAGAGTAAAAAGACAATCAAATCCTTCTTTCAATTTTTGCTAAAATATCATTAAAGACATAACCCTCAATTTACTCGAAAAAGACTAGAAATAGGATTTGAACTAATATCAAAATACATAATTTTAAATTTAGCTAAGAAAATTGAGGTTCGGACTAATAATTTAAGTATAGTGACCCCGTTTGGTCTAGCTGTTAAAACAGATTATAGATTATAACTTAACAGATTATAGATTATGACTTTAATCAGAAACTGTTAATCTGTTTGGTGTAATTATTGGATTATAGATTTAAGTTGCTGAGTAGTGTTTGCTAAATAAATTGTGAAGTAGTTTTTTCAATTAACTTTCATTTTTTGTTATTCACTACTTGTCTGCATTTCTCATAATAATAATAATAATAATAACAATCTATAGTCCATTTGGATCTTTTTATATTTTTAAAAAATAAAAAATAAAAAAAATTTAAGAGCATAACTATAAATTAATATGTCCATAGCAAAAGTTGATAATCAGAAGCGAGGAGTAAGCAGCTTCTCAGAATGAACTTTTTTGAGTTAAAATAAATTGTTAGAATTCGAATTGTTTAAAATAAGTTTTACCAAACAATCCAAAATAACTTTTCAAAAGATAAAAGTTATAAATTGGCTCAAAAAAAACCCAAACAAACACCCCTAGTATCATTCATATGAGAAATTATTAAATCTTAGTAGGGGGACTAGAATACAAATTGAGAGATATACGAGAAATTTGGACTAACTAGCTAAATTAATAAAAAGTATAACTTGTAATTTTGTTAATCTCTCCTCATAATTGTAGGTTAATCCAAACATGAAATGAGATATACAAGTCCTGAAAATATAATCTCATCTATATTTTAGTCTGCCTGAATGTCAAAAATTAAGTACAGCTGGCCCAAACCTGAGAGGTAGAGTTGGGAAGCCCATTCAAGTTCATACGGCCCAATTTCGTGGGTTGTTCTTTAGTTATCTCGGACATAATTCTGTTTAGTTTGGATTTTTAAAAACTATTTTTAGACGGATTTTCATTTGTTTTTAGTAAATTTTTTTTATATTTTAATAATTTTTTTTTACTTTTTAAATATATATGTACATATATTAGGTGCATTTAAAAAGTTTTTTATTTTAAAAAAAAGACTAAAATTAAAAATAAAAAATAAAACTCTAAAAACAAATAAAAACCCATTTAAAATAGTTTCTCAAAAATCAAACCAATGTGCTAGGCGACTTACATTATTGGTTGTCCGAAAACTTACATTAATAATCTCTATAATTTTGATCAATTTATAATGTAATCAATTTTAACATTGTATTTTTTAAAAAAATTATGTACTGAAAAGATCAAAGATAAATGTTTGAAAACTCCAAAGGGCTTGGTCTAGTGGTATAGCTTGAGATCTGAATGTATGCTCTGTCTAAGATTTGTCCGATTTATGTGGAGAGAATACTTTGCGTGAATCCCCGAGATTAGTCGATATATGTGTAAACTAACCCTACACCTAATCATAAAACATATATATATATATATATATTAGCGGCCGGGCACACGCTATGCGTGTGCAAACTTGTTTAAAATTATAATATGATTTTGATATTATTTTTTCTAATAATGTACATATAAACCATATGAATAATTATGTACAATGTAAAATTTGATATTAATGTATTTGATAAATAAAATATATGCACATTACAATATGTACATGTCTTTTAAAAATTGAAATATTTACTAATCTTAACTAAAAAACCTGTACAATAAAAATTTATATAGAATCTAAATTTGGTAACATGAGACCAGAGATCCTGCAAATCTTGCAAAAAAGAATATATATATATATAAGATATATTTATCATAAGATTGCTAATAGTATACATTGATTAAATTAAAATTTTGCGTTCTTAAAATGAGTCATAATTATACATAAGTTTGGTTTTATAGTTGGCTTATTATTGGGTGTTTTGGGAAGGTAAAAAGTTAACTTTTGGCTTTTTACCAAACTTGTTGATTTTTTTGGAAGTGATTTGGGAAGTTGGTAAAAAACTGACTTTTTTTATTTTTGGTTTAATATTTTTAAAAGTATCAAATCACTCTAAAATGACCAAAATATCCTTACTTTTTAATTAAAAACACTTTTTTGAATTAATTAATTACAATGTTCCAGAGAGTAGTTTGGTAAATTTTTAAGTGGCTTTTTTGGGTCTTCCCAAATGGGATCTTCAGCGTTTTGGGAAGGTTTGACGTTTTGTTTAAGTTGGAAAAACGCAGCTTTTTGTTTAGTTGCCAAAACGGCACTATGTATAAAGACACAAAAGGTAATTATTGTGTTAATTTTTTGTTAAAAAAATCTAAAAATTAAAAACTTACATATTGACATAGATTGACATAGTCCATATCAAATGTCACGTTCAATGATCTCTTCAAATTGTTTTGATGCAATTTTTGCCATAAATCTATGACAACATTAAACTACAAAAAATAAGATGGAATTGACCAAAAATGAAATACATAACTTTAGTTATACATACAAACCTATAAGTAGATTACCTTGTAACAATGTTGCACATATATTTGTAAGCTTTCAATTTTTGTATCATTCGTTCCCTATAAAACTGAGGAAAAATATCTCACTTCCTTGTAAATTGATTGTTTGACAAATTTATAAAATCTAAAATTAATTTGTAAATTCACAAATATGATCATATGGAGCATAGTAGGAAACTTCATAATACTTGATGCAAATACCACATATATGTCCATATTGTCTTTGCTGCATATACTTGCTCTATTAGATATGATAGGATTTTTGTAAAAGATTGCAATAACTATTAGCAAATGTAACATTTTGAAATTATTCATATAAAATGCCACAAACACATTATCATACCGATGTTGTCGTTGCCTTAAAAGCTCTCGCACAATCAATTTTCCCAATTGTTTTTTTATCAACTTTAATAGAGACCTTACATCCAAGACTGTATATGGAAAACTGTCTAACCTACATTAATTTAAAAGGTAAAGTCAAACTCAAAATATATGTGAATATTGTCAGATTAAATAGCCAAAATTTTAAAAACATTATTTTTTGAACATAAGTGAAGCCAATACTTGATTTGTAACTTTCTTAGCTGCAACCGTATTTGACTCCTCTTGATAATTCTCCCAAAGCTGAAATAGCTTTATTTTTTCAAGTATTCCTTCAATCAATAATTATATGAAGATATATTACAAGTATATTAATTGTAGATTAA
This sequence comes from Camellia oleifera, assembly GCA_022316695.1. Classification (NCBI taxonomy): domain Eukaryota; kingdom Viridiplantae; phylum Streptophyta; class Magnoliopsida; order Ericales; family Theaceae; genus Camellia; species Camellia oleifera. The sequence goes on from CM039319.1 coordinate 59,331,717, forward strand.
AAAAATGACATAATATAAGCTCAATAAGAACATATTGGTACATACCTCCTATATCAATAATTTGGTAACAAAACGTCTTTGTAGACTACATTGCGGGTATACACTCCTTCTTCAGAACCCTTTTTAACCAAGACTTTCGTTGTCTGATCTGTCCATGACTAAATACATGATCCGGAAGGTAAATTCCCACATGTGGAATTGTTTGACCTTGTGATTTATTTATTATCAAAGCAAACTAAGGCGAACTAGAAATTGTGCGTCAGTCATTTCAAATGGAAGTTTTAAGTTTTCCAAAGCCTTTAATGGAATGCGATGCAGGAAAACTCTCGTGCTTTTGAAATGTCCTGTTAAAATCTCTGAATCTATGAAATTATAGTTACAAAGCTCGACACAGTAGCCTTGTGCTATTGCACAAACCAGAAGAAGAGTCAAGATTCCTCAAAAGCATAATTGGGGCTCCAACTTTCAAATGCAATGCATGTGGGGGCATTCCTCTTAGTGAAATGAAATTTAAAAACTCTTGTTGATACAAATTTTGGGTATCATTTTCAACTTTATCAAATGAGTGGTACACTTTTGATTCTCCCGAAAATCTCTGAATGATTTTCTCATTGAGCTTGTCGACATCTTCATTGCGAGGAGTTATTATGCCCCTATTAACCATATATTCGGCGTCAAAAGAATGGTTTCTGATATTAGGATAAATTTCTTCTAATAGTCGAACTATTGATTCTTCGCCATTCCATGATATTGCCATTGATGTTGGTACTTTGATCATTTCATCTATAATGGTACGTTGTACACCATCTCCAACAGATAAAAGAAATTCACCAAACTGTTGGTCATTTATAGAGCGCATGTTTTGCTTTAAATGAATTATTTGAATGTGACTCCAGAGAGGTGATTTGGCTATCGATGCAGCAATAGTTTCAGCTTTTATACCTTTAGGAACAACTGGAAGTACTTGTCGAAAATCACCACCAAACACCATAATTTTTCCACCAATGGATAATCAACACCAGTGATGTCTATGAGTGTTCGATTCAAAGCTTCAAAAGCATAACGATTTGTCATTGTAGCTTCATCCCAAATGATGACTGTTGCACGTCTAATCAGTTCTGCCAAATTTGATTGTTTAGTAATGGAACACACGGACGAAGCCTCTGGATTTAATGAGATCTTGAATCTTGAATGAGCTGTCCTTCCACCAGGTAAAAGTGTAGTTGCAATTCCAAAAGTTGTTGTTGCAATGGCAATTCGACCTTGACTTCTCACTGAGGCCAATAGTGCAAGATATAAATATGTATTTCTAGTTCCTCCTGGGCCATCCACAAAGAAGATTGCACTAGTATTGCATTCCACAGCCTCCATGATTGAATTAAATGCTAAGTGTTGATCACTATTTAATATGGCAATAGAATTTAAGGGTTCGTTTGGTTTGATTTTCGGAAAAAAATTTCCCAAATTTTTTCTACAAATAAGTTTTCAAAAGTAATCAAACCAAACAAATTTTCTCAAAAAAATTTCCCAAAACACACAAACCAAACAAGTTTTCCAAACAAATCTCTCTCACACACACATCAAATCAATAACTTTTTCCAAAACTCTCTCTCAAAACAATTTTCCAAAAAAACCAAACCAAACATGTTTTCGTACTTTTTATCTCTAAAACACATCTCTCAAACACAAACCAAACATACCCTAAGTCTTCTCGAGGAGTTACAATGGAAAGCTCATCTTGTATGACCTTTGGAACTGTTGAATTATCATCCAAATTCATTGTCATCTCAGGCAAATCGTATTCTAATATGTTCTTATTATGCTGTAACAGGAGACAGTTTATATCTTGCAGGGTTTTATTAAGGATATACATATTATTGATACTGTTTGAAGATATGTAATCTTCAATCAAGTAAGGATAAATTTCATCCCACAAACTTCGCATCTCTGTTGCCATACAGTAAACCAAAATTCTAACGAACAATCTCCTTAAAGTTGATGACATGTGCATGGTTGCAGTTTCTAACAAACATTGTCGTATGCTATCATCATGCTCTAACAAACCATGATGTTTAGCTGCTTGTTTAAAAGTTGGGTACGCAATTCCATTAACCATTAACAAATGATCAAATGATTTTGGTCCTCGGATATGATTGAGTAAAATTCTCAGGTAAAATCTCTCCCCTTCTGAAGGCGAAACTGTGTAAATTCTACCAATTACTCTTTGATGGTTCAATCTCAATTGCCAAAACTTTGCACTATTGCACCATCTATAATGTTGGGGGATCTCTCGATATAAGTACCAATTTGCAGTTTCATCATCAACATTTAATTGAAAGAATTAGGTAATCATTGTTTTGGAATAATACTCATTGCCTAAAACATTTGTGATGTCTTGGATTGTATAAAACCTCACTTGCTGCTTATTTAGTAAGTGTATTTGGAGGCGTTCTACGCTAGGAGTCATTTTGGTCATTGGGAATTTGAATATTTTCCACAATGCTTCTGGAGAACAAACCCATCTTCCATCTATGAACTGTTGTACTTCATCATAATTAGGACCTTGACGAACTTCTAGTGCAACACGGTCAGGCCCTTTATAAACATATTTGTATAAATACTTCGCACTTGTAACACTACTGCAAATTTCAAGATTGATTTGACAATCATATTTCAAGAGCAACCATGGGTTGTACGGAATGACCTAACTATTATCCACCAAGACGCTTGGGTTACTCTCTAAAGGAACTGACTCTCCTTCTCTTCTTTGATAAACAGGATATGAATCGTTTCCAAGTGTAGTAATGAAAGAAAATGGCTTTGGGAAACGTCTTTTGCATCGGCCATTGATCATACACGGGGACCGTTCATTGTACATTCCACATGGGCCATGTATCATGTGTTTGAGAACTACACTGTATAATCTAGGCTCTAATCTCTTGTCTGGGATTTCAGCTTTGACAATGTTATCATAATCGTCAGGAGTGCATAACTCATCATTTTCATCCAAAATAATGACCATGTGGGCATGTGGTAAGCCTTTTTTTTGGTACTCAATAACATATGCATAGCTAGAACCTTCCCGAGTACATGTTTTGTAAGAATGTTGGTCTTCATCTCATCAAATTTCAAATGAAATATTTTTGTTAGCAAATCAGGACGATCATGTGGTGACTATCCAGGTAGTAACTCAGCTTTAATTTCAGGCCAATTTGGATTATAGGTCATTGTAAGGAAAATATCAGGTTTTTCATACTTTTGGACCAGAGCCATTGCATCTTGATATCGCTGATACATGTCTCGTGGGCTACCAATAAATGACAATGGTAATATTGTTCTACGACTAACATTACCTAAACAAATATTTCACAAAAGAAATATATATATATATATATATGTATGAATATAAACAAACATACGTACATGTAATTGTAATATCGTATGTGACAATTTGTACCTCCATAATTTTCACCAGCATGTACTGCATTTAGAAGACCTTGATAAAAATCTGCTCGAATGTGATTTTGATAAGTACGTATCCATCTTAATTTGTTGGACTCAATCTTCACGTAATTATCTACGACACACTACTGTAAGAGGAGACCTTCTCGAAGAAAAAGAGATTGATCACCAGGGCGGATTTGAATTGACAGTATTTGAATACTTATAAATAATTAAAAGTAAAGATTTTATACGAAATAATTATAGATTAAATAACTTCGACGAAGTAATTTTTTAATATTATGTATACGTCGTTACCTGTAGCATATAAGAATAGAAATCACAACATGTTACTTTTCTGCCATCATTAATTCTGGTATTTGCATCCCATCCATATGAACCATAGGGTAACAACAGAGGATACTGTAATGGATCATAGTATCCGACAATATCAGAAATATTTAGGAGGTGACCACTGGTTGATTGGATAATGATATCTTTTAGTTTTAAATTTCCAGCTTCTTCACCACCTAATAAAATGGCAGTAACTTCAGGAGCAAAAGGAAGGTTGCATTGGGGCCTATTACCTGGTTGCTCTTTGATTTGAAGTCTACATTCATGTATATCTGGACGCTGAGCTAATTGGCAAAACGTGTGTACAAATGGATTATGAGCATTTAAAATATTCTTTATCTTGTAAAGCAAATCCAAGTGCAATTCTTTATTTTCAGATATTCGTTTCTCATTCTCATAGTCAGTGTCATAAACATACAGTTGCAAATATCTCGGTCTATTGCTAGAATTTGGTAAGAGACTCCCAATCTTATGATATATGGCTCCTTGTGTACGAAACGTGTACACACCTCGAGTTCTTGTTGCTAACTTTTCATCCACATGAACACCTATTGAAGTGAATGAGAAAACATGATTGTAGGCTCAAATATGTTGTTTGAAATGACAACCCTCCACTGTTTGGTTAGAGAAAATATCAATCATCTCATTTGGAGCTGTTACTGGTGGCAAAACAATTGTTCCATTATTACAACACATGGTAGATGTTTCACGGTGCAACAATCTTGCGTTGCAATGTCTACATGTAGTTGGAGCAGGGAACTGCATTCTTTGAAACCTTTCACTTTCATGAAAATTTCTTGCACAATTGTGATATCTTCTATGGATAAATGATCGATTATCTGGAATGTCTTTATAACTTAAAGCATCCTGATTGTGGTCGACATGAGAGATATTTCCTATGACAATACATGTATGATGTATTGGTTTATTAGTAGCACAATAGTATTTATTTGAAAGTGTTTGAGTTTGCATGTTCAATATTAAATGTAATTGTACGACATATCATATTTGTATGTTCATCTTTTTTACATTTATTGTAAAGCTTGTTTGTTTTGTAAAAGTACTTAAACTAAATAATTTATTTTTACCTTCCATTTGAACTTCGCAAGGATCATCTTGTCTGTTGCCACTTGTGCTTCCATGCTCATAAGTCGAATGAGTAGGTGCATATCAGGGTAAGTCGATACGTGAGAGTAAACTCATTCTACTTTCCCGTCTAAAAACATTAGTCGCAACCAAATTGCCTTTTTCGTGAATGGTTGGCAAAACTGTTACTCGCGGCCTACGCCATTCTGTTCTATTTCTTCTTGGGATTTCATCGAAAAAGTTTAACATGCATCTTAACAGTTAAAATTATAAATAATAAATTAATTGAATATTAATGTCAAATTTAGAAAAGTAAAAGCTTACAAAAATAATAATGTTTATAACATTTGAATACACCTACTTGTTTGTGCATTTGTCATATTATGTACTTGATCTGGATGAGAAGTTTGTTCGAGATTTTTAGATATTTGCCTTCTTTGTCGATAATTTGTTTGTTGCCTTGCTAGTTGTTGTTCGCGCTGTTCAGTAGTCAAAGCAGCCCTCCTTTGTCTGGCATAATTACGCCAACTTTCCCTTTGAATTTCTCTTTGTTGCACATTAGAGCTCGCACTTTGTTCGCAAATAAACAATCTTCGCCTGCGCTGAGCAAGACGACGTTGCTCCAATCTTGTTGAGCGTTGTTCAGTGCTTAAGTTTTGAAGGCGTAAATGTTCAAATTCTCTTTGTGGTTGTTTAGTTTGAGCATTTGGTTCCGAAGTTGAGCGTTTCCTCCTCTGTTGTAGGTATAAACAACGTCGTTCACGATTTTGTTGTTGTACATGTCTCAAATTTGATGTGTCAGAGTAATCGTGATTCATTTTTCCTAAGATTGTTAGAAAACTAACACTTACGTAGATAAAATCTGGCTATCTTTAAAATGTGCCTACATTATATAAAATTATGTAAGAGGCAATAATAATATATTATGAGATTGTTAACTACAACGCGACTCATATACTCACAATATAATAAGCTTTATATTTTTATGTAAGTGTTTTCATACGTTTGTTTTTATACTTTTATAATGCATATTAATTTAAGTACTAATCTCATTTTGTGGAGAATTAAATAAAATTGCAAGTAAAAGAGATTACCCGGTAATGATGAGCCAAAGCGTGTGCAACTTGAGATATAATTTAAAAACAAACTGAATATAAATTTTTCAAACATTCGATTAACTAAAAAAAAAAAAAATAGAATTAAAAATACTTACAGTCAAAAGAGAAGTAGAAAATAAGTACTAATAAAACACGACTATAGAAGTTATTTGTTCTGACTATCACAAACTTAATACATAATAAATATAAAAAAATCATATGAAATTTTGGGACCACTGAATTCTTTCTTACCAAAGAACTACACTTCAAAACAAACATATAGTAGACGTCCCCAAACGTCCCGGGAGAAATCCCGTTTTGTTCATTGGGCTTACTACAGTTTGGACTCAATGTCACGGTCCTGTATCTAATCTTGCGGAGTGCAATGCAAGACTGATGAATCATTAAAGAGTTCAAATTCAGCAAATCGTTTTGAAAAACAGATTTTTAGAAAGAAGTGCCAAACATGGACTACTTTGCCAGATACAGAGTTGCCACCTAAATATTTTATTTTGGGGGGAATTTAGGAAACCTTGACTCATGCCTAAGGCCACGTGTCTGTCATCACCAAAGTTGCCTCGGCTCGGGAACTTGGGTACGATTGGGGAAGGTTACTTCGTGAGCATCCCCGCTTGCCCGATCAAAGATCGGCCTCTACTAACCATGATATCGAGTTTTCAGAACATTATGTGCTCTTATTCCGGTTATTAGCCTAGAATTACTATGTGATGCACACAGCATACAAGTATAGACTGGATTGCCTAATTTGGAACAAAGCATCGCATATCCGTTTATGTTGAAAATGGATTGAAGTTTGCTACTCGCAAGTAGGCTAAAACATGGGTTTCGACAAATTATTCCAACTCAAGCAACCCAACCTTCACCCACAGGCATTCAGGCAGTTATATCACATAAGCACATAGCCTCATGGTAAGCATGCTATCATGGCAGTCACTCACACGCATGCAAGGATGCTAAAGCATAAATGCTTACCGAGTACTTCAAGCCAAAGAAAGAAGCTAATTAGAAATCATGCATGAATTCTAACTATGCTGAAATGCCTAATGCAACACATGCAAAAATACAACTAAGATAGGCTCGGCTATTCTAAAATGGCATATGAAATGCAACAACTGATATACATATTCAACTCGAAATTGAAATACAATGCAGTTAGTATGATGCGCCGAGCCCGGTGCATGCAAGACAGATAAATGGATGCAAACATGCGAGCATAAGTATGCTAATTGAAACGTGCCCTAAACTAACCATCATAAGCTGGTAAATAAAAGGAAGAAAGACGTGGGGTTAGAAGGCATGCATCACACACACACGCACACTTATTACAACATTGCCCTCCTCGGAGGGTCCGAATGAATAGTACAGAATAAACAGCTAATCTAAACTAATTAAACTAATTATTACACAACATTAATTAATTAACGAATTAACTAAGTAAGTAAGGAAATTAGCATGCAAATTAAACAAAATGGACTGCCTCAGCTCTGTTCCGAATGATAGGGATGCATGCATGCTCAAGTCGCCTTGTCAGGAAATCCATCGCGATGCCCCGATTTGCCTCTGTTTGCAACTGGTCCCAGAACACTATACAAAGCTCCAGAAGGCTGCTGACCAGTTTTTGCTGCTGGTTTCCGGTTTGCTGCAACAGAGAGCGAGAAAGGGGCATAGCAAATTATTTTCAACATATGTGTGCATGACCACTCTCCCCATCATTGCACAAGCTCTAGGGAGTGTAGTCCTCGATCCTCGTGCCACCAATCACGCATCTCGATGCATAATGGCTGAGGAGTCAGATTGCACGACTCGATGTAAAATGAATGCACATATAAACACAACAAGGCCTAAACTCTATCATGGGTAATCCGGAGTGTTGGCGATCGAGAATCGAGGCACGTTTCGTCACTAGGGGTACTAAACGTCCCTCATTTCTCATGTTTGGACTAAACCCTATTCCAAACACAATGCAATATACGTGGCATATACAATACGACTAGCATGCAACCCTAAACGCAATGCAATCTAATCATGCTAGCATACAAGGGATGATATGCAAACGTGCAACTAGCATACACAATGCTATGAACTAAGAATGGCATACTCAATGCACATGGACTATATGGCATACACAATGCACATACGAAGATGGACATGCACGAAGACATGAACAAGGCATACACAATGCGACGATCAAGCATGCGACAACATGGATATGGCATACCTAATGCAAGATGGACTTAAACTAAAATGAATGGGCCTCAGCCACACTCAAATCAGTGGCCAAACATGATGAAATTAGGCAACAAAACGGATGCAAACATGCACAAATACAAGAGACCAAACCTAAGGCACCGAATGCAACTCTACCAAAGCATGTCAAGGGATGAAATATGGCATACAATCACATTTTCCAGCTCTAAAATGACGTGCAAGATGGTCTCGAATCATGTAAACACCTCACACAATGCATGCTAGATGGCCTGGATACTGAAACTAGTGAAGTGCATCACACTAAAGGTACATAAAGCAATGCTCAAATGACCCAACCGGCCCCAAATAGTCCCTATGCAGGTCCAAGACAGTGGGAAGATGTTCTAAACTGATGGCTCAAAATGTATAGAAATGAAGCTCATGCAATGGTCCATAAATGAAGTATTCATGCACAACTTTCAAACACATTTGAAGGGTGAAAAACATGGGAATATGGCACAAGTATAGGCTCTGAATTGGCATGCTCAATGGTCCCAAAACATGAAAACACCTCAGTATAAGCATGCAATAGGCTTCAAAACTCAAGGCTAGGCAAGGGTATTACACTACAACTATACATAGCAAGCATCATTCGACCATGAGGCATAAAAACAGAGCTAAGACAATCCAAAACATGCACAAAATCAGTTTAAGGCATGGCTAAAAAGTGCTAGAATCAAAGACCAAAATAGCATGCAATGTAAGCTAGTAAAGAGGATTTGCACTACAAGCATATGAGGCAATCAAGACGCCACTAAACCAGCAAAAATTAGAGGTATGAAATGCCAAATAAAGCCCAAAAACCCACTGAAACATGGTTAATGCATGCAAGAATGAGATGCTCCTTTGATATGCTATGAAGAGGGTTATTCTACACATGCAAGATGGACATCCAATATGGAAAAACAAGCTCTGGAAAGAGCCTATGCAAGTCTTAAAAGTCACCAAAAATGGCCTGAAACATGGCTTGGAAGCATGCAAATAAGGGCTCCTTTGTTAGGCCAAATATGCTAAAAATCAAAACAAGGAGAGAGAGGGTCACCCCTTTCTGATTTTGGCATTCAAAATAGCATGCTAGCCACTGAAAATTCACTGGATTTTAGTGGCTAAAAGGCCAAACAAAGGCTAACACAAATGCTCTAATGCATGGCTTAAAATAAGGTAAAATGAAGCATGCAAGGGGGTAGATGACCCCCAACAGAAAAATGATCTTAAACAAACATGTTAAGGGTCTCAAAATAAGACTTTTTTCAGTTTACACCAAAGCTCAAATATGCTTTCAAGTATAGCTAAAAGATGAAGCAAAATAAAGCTTAAAAGAGGGAATAGTGTGTTACCCTTGTAACTTCAGCAAAACAGCACACCTCTGGACCAAAGTTTAACCTTTAACCTCTAAGAATGACCTCCAAGGAGCTTAGGTTGATGGTGGAAGTGTTAGGCTAGGAGGTGTAGTGTAAAAGGGCCAAGAACTATGCACTTTTGGAGCCAAAATAGAGATATAGAGAGGGAGGTATATGTGTATGCCTTAGGGAAATTCTGAACCTTCACAAAGGAGGGGGAGGCCCTCCTTTATAGCCAAGAGGGTCCAAAGCTTCTCAAAGAAGCTAAAAAACAAGCTTGAAGATCTTCCATACACGTGTATGGAGGATCCATTCTGTGCCTTCCAGCTAGCACAGCTGACAATAACTCAGAGACAAGACTGAGGGAAGCAGGCTGACCAGTTCAGGTGGTTGGCCGACCACTTCCCCTGGTCGGCCGACCAGTTCAAAAGGTCCAAGCTCAAGAAAAGTGGTCGGCAGCCCTAAATGGTGGTCTCCCAATTGAATGCAAGCTAGTGGTGTAGTGGGAGACCAGCAATTGTGGCTCAAAAACCAAGGAGACCAGCTTCCTGTCAAGAAAATTGGCCGGCGGAAGAAAAGGCGGTCTCCCACCCTTGCACCACCTTTAAACAAAAAAAAAAGGGTCCATGCCAAAAATGAACCAAGACGAATGCAAAACGAGGGTTCGGGGGTTAAAACGCGCAGCCGGTGCCCCGAAAACAAACTACTAAGCATCGAAAGTGGCGTGCGACCATGAAGGTGGTCTCCCGGGCCACAGTGTCCCACTAGAGAGAGGAAACAAGGTGTGTGCCAAAAACTAGAGCAAACGGAGAAAGTTAAGCGGTCTCAAACCAAGGCACACGACCGACGGCTCTGAAAACTGAAAACTAGTCTCCAAATGAGAACAGTGGTCTGCGACCACGAAAAGTAGCCTACGGCCACTGAGAGATGGTCTACGAGACCTCTCCCTCCCTTTGAGAAGAGAAAACAAAACCTGGTTTGCAAACCGAGGCAAAACACAAAAGAGTCCCGAAGTTCGGAGGTAAGGCTTTTAGCCAAGACTCCGTAACCTCAGAACGAGCACAATATGCACAATCATCGAGCACTCAATCAATGACGTCTGAGTCTTAAGGTCAGTCAAAAATGGGATGTCTACACATATGAATAAACAAACGGTTTTTTTTTATTATAATAGTTACAATAAAAAAGATTAGATATAAACGAAGGGTAATAAGAAAAGACTTTTAAAAAATCCAAAAAAAAAAAAAAAAAAAAAAAGACTTTCAAAAAAACCTGATAACACAACAAAACATTTCATTTTCTATAATTTTTTTTTTTGTTTTTTTGTTTTTTTTTTAATTTTATAGAAAGTATAATTAACAATATTACAGGGAAAAAAATATAACACAAAATAATGTATGATTTAGGTGTACATATTTTGGTTTCTGAAGTTTCAAGCATAAATCCAACACTCATGTAGAATACTTACGGTCAAAATAGATAAGTGTAGACACCTTGCTTTGAAGTATACAGCAATCAACTATCACTTTAGACACCTACAACTTTCTTTGAATTTTGGCCATCCATGGATGTGTTAAAATTTCTTTAGATTTGGCCAAACTTTGTATAATTTTAACTAAAAAATTATACAACAAAATATCATTTAAATAAATTAAAATAAAAAAATAACATATAAATAAAACTAAAAATAAAAATAGAATAAAAAAATTACATATTTAATTTTTTCAAGCATATATATAAAAATAAAAAAAATTACATATTTGATTTTTTCAAGCATAGAAAAAGAAATTATATATTTGAACCATTACAAACTGAAGCAATAGAATTGTTTTACAATTATTCAAGTTTCATGCATTACAAACTCAACATTCATATAGAATACTTACAGTCAGAGCAATTAGGTGTCGATAGAGAATAATCCAAAAAGCTTATTCTAAACAACACAAAGTTATAAAGCAACTTACCAAAAATATAAACGAAGGAAAATAATAGTCCGTTTTTCTCTCCAAGAAATCAATTAACATACTTTTTTTTCTTTTGCTTTTTAATGAAGAAAATAAAAAGTGTAAGTAATAATGGTACACATAAAATAACAAAACAAAAATCCATATTCTTGGAACACTTGCAGTAAAAAAGATTTGATATACAACAAATAAATAATAAATCCAAAAAAAAGAAAAAGAAAAAAGACTATTATTGTTTTTTTAATTTTTTTGAAATAAAACAAATTTTATGAACATTGAATTGTTTTTAAGAAAAACACACACACAAAATTAAGTAATCAAACAACCTAATTTTTTGAAAACATAAATTGTAAACACACAAACACAAATGTTGATATCAACCAAGAAAAATAATAGTTAATTTTTTTTCTTTTTTTAAAACTTGATAACACAATGAAACATTTCATTTTTTATAAATTTTGTATAGAAAGTATGAGTACACCCAATGCGTACAAAAGCTTATTAATTAAGTCTAAAAAATTACGGACATTGTGATATACATAATCTTTTTATATAATACACCTGATATTTTCTTAGTTGATGATTCAAATTAATATTAATATTATTATTACTTTGTCTATAGTTTGATATTCAATTCTAAATTTAATACTTACAGTGCTTTACATATTTGAATTTTTCAAGCATAGAAAAAGAAATTATATATTTGAAGCATTACAAACTGAAGAAGCTCAGTTTCATGTTGAAATCCATTAAGATTCACTTACCAATCAATCACAGAAGACCAAATTGAATCTAAACGACCCAAAAAAATTGAAAGCAGAATAATCGTACGCATGATCTATAGGAATTTTGGAAAACTGTCCTATTAACAAAAAAGAAAAAGAAAAAGAAGTCAAGTAGATAAATACATCGCATTCTATTTATGAAGAAATCATATAATACAAACTCAAGGAAGTAATTATGGATGGCAGGATCCACTCAGAGACAACTGCCCACATAGCCCAAAAGAAATCTGTCTCAAAAAATGAGTTTATGATCCAGACCATAACAAACATTTTCTTAAGACTCTGTTTATAAGAAAACACACTGCAGGGTACTTATGCAAGTATAAGGAATAGTGATAATCACCATAAATGCAGAAAATGATATGAGCATACAACTACTGTTGACAGAGCAGAATAGCACCCAAAAAAAAGGAAAGAGAGAGAGAGAGAGAGAGAGAGAGAGAGAGAGAGAGAGAGAGAAAGAAATGGGGCAAATAACCGTGCAACCGGGTTAGAAACATTGTACAAAATTGAATAGAAGCACTATTTTAAGTACATATATCTTTCATTGCTTACCTTCCTTTTGTGTGATACAGAAATTGGAAAGCATCGTCAAGAAATATACCTGCAAAAGTTAAAAAACATGCAAAGTACAGTGAAGATAGTGAAGTTTTAGAACTTTTGTAACTGCTTTAGACGTGGAGAGTGGGAAGTGGAATTGGTGTTTTAATTTATTATTTTACCCCTAATTAAAACTGATGTAAGTGTAAGAAGTTAAGGTTATTTTAGGAAAAAATGAGAAAAGTTTTTTAGGAGTGGCTTCATGACACCAAAATTGGTGTTGGCTTTTAATAATAGAATAGATAGATATATTTGAAGTAAAATCACATGGTTGGGCCGGTTAGTGAAATTTATATAGTACCAACAAAATGTAGTAAAAATTAACGACTATTGCTATTGGACCACTTCATCCAATATTTGATGAATTCTTAACTTGCTGATAGCATCTTATTATTTCTGGTGCCATTTTTTCTTATTTTACTGTAGGCTGTTTCTTTAATCTTTCATCTCTGTTAAGTGATATGTTACTTTTAAAAGAGTTTTGCTACAGAACACCATTTTTGCATAATTCAATCTTTTGTTTTTGTGACCACATTGATCCACATACATGGTTATTTTGGAAAGATGATTAAAAATTGGCTTTTTAATTTTTTTGATTTTTTTCACTATTTCATATGAGAGATGATATGATTCAAAATAAGGGTTCATTTGGGAAGTAGGTTGGCTTTTTAGCTTTTTGGCTTTTTTGGTTATTTTAACCTGAGGTTAAAAAGCCTCGTTTAAAAAAAGTTTTTAACTTTTTTGACTTTTTTTGTAAAAGGAAGAATGTAATGATTATAGATTGGAAGTAATGTTTTGTCTTATTGGGCTTATTTTTTGTGACTAAAATAACCAAAAAAGCCCCAAACTTGACTTCCCAAACGAAACCTTAGTTAAAAACTGACTTTTAACTTTTTATGTATGTTGCCAAAACAGCCCACAACCTCACACTTTCTTGTACTGCTTTTTGCACTGAGATTTGATTATACTTGAACAAGTTATTGTACTACAGAAAATGTTATGGATTTCAAATAAATTACAAAATAAATTATCAAATCTCTCTCATGTGATTGGTGTGAGTCCCACACCCATGTGAGAGGTTTGATAATTTATACGATAATTTATTTGAGATTTCTAACTCTTGTCCTAAATATCCTCATTTACATAGCATGATAGATTATACTTATAATAGCTTAGCAATCCATTATTGGGCATTACTTATTTTCCTAATTAGTAATTATAGAATCATGAAAGAGATGGAAGTTTATACATCCCAATTAACAGTAAACTAGCAATAAGTTATAGAGATGGAAGAGAGAGGTAAAGAAAAGAGAACAAGTGGAAGTTTTCGCAAATCAGCAAATTCAATCCAAATCATAAGCTCTAATTTTTTAAACCAAGAACACTACTCCCAAATCAAAAGCCCTAAATCCAAACATTCAAATTGATTATCACAAACCCTAAATCAATTTGTCAATTATACATATATATACACACAATTTATATATACAAGATACATATACACATAGCTACAGATCGGGTATTGTTGGAGTAGCATATGTCGTTGGAGTACAGATTGGGTCGCCTCCTTCGTCGGAGTCACATCAGTCGTTGGTGGTCATCGGAATTGTTGGAGTCGAGGAAGGGAGAGAGAGAGAGAGAGTCAAGTTTGGGAAGAAAATGAGAGAGAAAAAAAAGCTCTGCACTTGATTTCAAAAATTCTGAGAATGAGGACAGAGATATAAAAGGGAGGGTGGGCTGAAACTCACGTGATCTATAACGTGACCACCACCACGTCATTAGGTTGGTTATGGTGCTTCAAATTGATGGTCTGAAACATTTTTACATTTAAAATATATATATACCAGTGTATGTCCGTACTTGAAGGCGCGGTGTAAATAATATTGAATAGATATCATTGGTGCAATTTCCCCTTTACTGAATTACTAAATTTTGTGGCACTACTTTGGTTTACAATAATTAATTTCTTCATTAATCCATCATGCAAATCTACAAATAATGGGTCAAAAATAGTGCATGTGTTAAGCTCTCAGTACAATAAGGCAAACTTATTGGAAAAGAGTTGCAGATCTAATATAAATTATATAATAAACAATGGGTCTGAAAATAGTATCTGCAAAGAGCACTTAGCAAAAGAAACCAAAAATGTTTTCCGAGTTTCAAAATTATAAAATGGAAAATACTGCAAGATAAAAGTCAAACCAGTCATGCACTTCAATGCAATAATCAAACAACATAAAATATAATCATCAAGCCTAATTGATACTGTTTCTTCCAGTGGTTGGATTATATATATAAAGCTTAAACACTCAAATGAGAGGTCAGACAAAACAACTCGTGCTCACCTTTCCTTTCTTAACTATTAGGAAGAAACTTCAATTGGTTGGAGCTCATGTGTGCCAACAAGAGGAGAAGTAAAAACTTACTTGATTCAATACATGTGGAAAAAGGACATAATCAACAAATGCAATAAAGTACAATTAAGTGCCCTATAAGTTTTCATAATCAACAATAGGAAAGGGCATTAAACTTGAAAGAACAATAGACAGGTAATATAGTCCTACTAAGTTGTAGGGCATTAAATTTGAAAGAACAATTGAAATTTGGATTTTAACATAAATAATAAAAGCATGCCAAATATTTTCAAAAACCGTCATGCTTTATTATATAGATACTCATCCATTTCCTAATACTTTAATAATAATGGAGCTCAAAGAGTTCCCAGAGTTTAATCAATTGAGTTTAATCAATAGAAGTTTAATCAATGGCAGAATATGACATACTTGCACCAAATGCCCAATTGTGAACTAATAGCTCAGAGTTTAATCAATGGGAGTTTAATCAACGGCAGAATATGACATGCACCAAATAGCATTTTCAGCATCATAAAATATCGAGATTAAAGAAAACGGTACTATTATCAAAGATAATTTTTAGCATCATAACTGTTAAGATAGAACCATAATTTTCAGCATCATAACAGTTAAGACAGAATCATAATTTTTAGCATCATAACTAAGATAGAACCACTTAAAAATTTGAAGTGTGATTCAAACCCAAGAACGAACAAAATGTCACAAACCATAAGAGGTAAATTTGTATTTAGATAAACCAATAGTCAAAAACCCAGAAATTTCACATTCACGTGTCCCTATGTATGCCCATCCAATTCAACTGACTGTCAAATATAACTTTCCAAAAATACAACATTCGATTCAATACATACAACTTTCCAGAAATACAACATTCGATTCAACAAATACAACCTTTCATAAATACATTCGATTCAACAAATACAACTTTCCAAAATTTTTTTTGAAGAATGCCCCATGAAATTCTAAACAAACCCCAAGAAATTCAACAAATTCTGAGTACAGGAAAAAGAAAAATTCCTAAATGAAGACATGAAACTCAAATGAATCCAAATTGAGAAAATCTATTAATCGATAGAAAAAGTTGTTTATAGAAACAGAGCTATTCCAGAAAGGAGCGCCAAAAACAAATAGAGAAATGGAGAAATCAAGTTACCTGGTGGTCGTGTTGATTGAACAGTGGTGGACAAGTACAGCGATGATGTGGTTGTGGCTGGAACACATAGCTAGGCTTTAGAAATCTTATAATAAGCTGTAGCACACATGGAAGTAATAAACGGAAGCACACAGTAATAAACTAAAGCACCTTTGGCCTATGAATTAAAATGAATCAAAAAAAAAAAATTCTTTTCAAAGAGTAGGCAGTGAACACATGAAACTCAAATGAATCCAAATTGAGAAAATCTATTAACCAATAGAAAAAAGTTGTTTATAGAAACAGAGCTATTCCAGAAAGGAATGCCAAAAATAAATAGAGAAAAGGAGAAATCAAGTTACTTGGTGGTCGTGTTGATTGAACGGTGGTAGGTAGGTATAACGGTGATGTGGTTGTGACTGGAACACATAGCTAGGCTTTAAAAATCTTATAATAACTTGTAGCACACAAGGAAGTAATAAATTAAAGCACACAGTAATAAACTGAAGCACTTTTTGATCATACAAGGAAGTATATGTTGGACAATCTTCACTGTATTTGAAAACTAAATTCTGTTGTGTACTTAACAACAAACAGAATATATAAGAAATAAAGGAAATGAGAGGATTTGTTTGATTACAAAAATCAAACCAGAAAAATAAAATAAAATAAATAATAACATATTTTTATTTTGTTACCAAAACAAAATCAAAAACCTGATTTAAATAAATAAATAAAAACAGAAAATAAATAACCAACTTACTTGATTAATTCATTAAATAATATTCTGATCAAGTCCAGTGTTAGACACTGTGTCCTTAAGACAGATTCGTCCTCTCCACCGTGCTTTCAGAATATGGACGTCTATCTCCTAAGATAAAATGATCAATTAACGAATAAATGCAGCACTACAATTTATTCGTACAACGAACACACTAAGTGTTTACACTCTTTCTCACAAAAATTAAATACAGCAAAATGCAGAATATATTAGCAGAAGGGAAGTACGAATTTTCTGAATGAAAACATCAAATGAGGGTTGCCTGTTTATAGATGCAGTGGTGGCTATTGGTTTTGAATTAAACAGGTACAAATCTGTTTTGAACAGGTATGAAACCTGTTCGGTTTTGAATGAACAGATTTAAATTTGTTGGGTTCAAAATTCAAACAGATAAAAACCATAGGGACCTGTTTGGGTGTAGAGAAAAATCGGAACAGATTAATTCCGGAATTAATTTCAATTCTAGACTGTTGGGCAGATTTTATTTCAAAAAATAAAATTATATCCAAATGTTTTTAGCCCCAAAAAAATTAGTATTGGGCTGAACAAGCCTAACCCAACCACACACCACGCACCCGCGCCCAAGCGCAGGCCCAGCCTAGCCCGAGCGAACTGGCAGTGGCGTGCACGCGCGCTTGTGTGTGGTGAGTTTTGGGTCCAATGGGCCTAGCCCATTTTGCCCATAACCTCCCCCTCTACAAAACTTGGGTACCCCTTGGGGCACATCCCAAGTTCCAATCTCATGCCTTATAAACCTACTCAAAATTTCCCCCCAAATCTGTGACAACCCTCACCACAGTTTACTGATAATACCACTGATTAGTGCTAATCTATGATTAAACATGTTAAGTGACTAATTGACTGAAATTCTGACTGATTGTTGAGTGTATTAGTTTAAATGCATTTTTATCTGTTTGACTGTTAATTGATTTGTTCATGTTTTATGTTTTAAACTGCAAATTGAAGGCCTTATCGGCGGCCGAATCTGAAATTGATTAGCGTTTCATGTTAATTAGAATTTATATGAATTTATGGTAAATTTAGTTGAAATTTGATTTGGTATGATTAAATTGGATTAAATAATGTTATATTACATCAATTTGAGTTATTTACCAAGATGCCATTAAGTGGACTTTGCTAAGCCAATTGTATAGTCTTGATTTACATGTGTTGCATCATTTTGCTCATCCTTGAGAGACCAAAACCGACTAGAGAGAGAGAGAGAGAGAGAGAGAGTTAAGAGAACTTTGGTTTCAACAAGAATTGTTTGGAAAACTAGAAGAATTGAAAAGAGGATTGCATAATTAGG
The DNA here is from genome assembly GCA_022316695.1 of Camellia oleifera. NCBI lineage: Eukaryota > Viridiplantae > Streptophyta > Magnoliopsida > Ericales > Theaceae > Camellia > Camellia oleifera. The sequence goes on from CM039319.1 coordinate 59,350,249, forward strand.
CTCCTAGACTTGGAATTGGAGACTTGAGGTAGGAGACTCACCCTTTTAATTGTGAGTTTGAGTTGTTCTTCCATGATTCATGGTAAGGTTAATGATTTAAGGCATGGATTAGCTTAATATGTTGAATTGGAGCTTAAATCATGCATGCATGTTTACATTGTTGAGTTTTGAGTTGGTTTCATGGAAATCTTCACGTGCATGTTCATATTTTGATTATAGTTCATAAATTCATCATGTTTTTGGAAGGATTGAGTTATTTGGCCATGTATTTGAAGCTTTGATTTCAATTAAACACATGCATGTTCATACATTTTATGTTCTTGAAGTTTTCTTTGAAATTGTGTTTAATTGACTCACCTTTGAGCTTTGGTTTTGCAAATTGATCTTTAAAACATGTCATATTATGAGTTTTAAAGTGTTTCCAGAAAATTAGCCCAAAAGGATCGGATTTGATGCTTTAAAATTTGAATTTGAGCTTGGAGGTTCAATCTGGAAATTCCAAATTTTGGACCCACGCTCGAGTGTACGATTACACGCTCGAGCGTACACTCTGAGTACATGCAGCCCGCTCGAGCGGGGAAGGTAACGCTCGAGCGTAAAATGCGTGTATCTAGTACTTTGCATGTCTTTACAGTCCGCTCGAGCGAGAGAGTTCACGCTCGAGCGGGGACCTGTGTCTCATGCTCGAGCGTGGATCCAGCGCCCATCGAGTATGATTTTTGTGCATCCAATACTTTTACTGTAACTTACAATACGCTCGAGCGAAGGAAGTCACGCTCGAGCGGAGCTCCTTTGTCTGCATGTCCGCTCGAGCGTAGAAAGCTGCGCTCGAGCGAGACCCCTGTTTTCTGAAAATTTTGAAAAGTGTTTTAAAGTACATCTTTGCATCCTCTTTCCATCCTAGGCATTCCTAAGCCATGTTTAAGGCATCTTAATGAGGATATTGATGTAGAACCACACCAAGTCAAGTTAGGGACTAAGTCATTGTTTCCCAAGTGTGTAACTTAGTGTGTGTTCATCCTGTAACTATATAGGGTTGGCATCCGAGGACGCTCACTAGCCTATCTGTAGCCCAGAACTCTGTGAGTAACAATGTTGTAAAGATATATTCAATCATGAATATTTTCTGAATGATCAACTGTACTACTTTTTGAAATGATATTTCTTTCTGAATGAATGCTTGTCTTATTTGCGAACTGTATTCGTGGCATCCATAACAATTTACTGTTACTATACTGTACTGCTACTGTCACATAGATCTCTGTCGGTTCTCATGTTTGGAACCACTACTGTTTACTGATATGATGGCCATCAACTGACTGTTCGGTTTGTTAAGACCTACTGTACTGTTTGCTATTGGATGTACCACTTATGACTGCTATGATCGAATAACTGATATACTGTTCAAATGACTGATTTAAATACTGAAAGGACATTCATTCTTAACCTCTTTACGCATATGTTATTCACTGGGCTTTAGCTCACTGTTTATATATATATATATATATATGTAGGTGTCCAGGCACCGGATCGGAGCTAGGAGCGTTGGGTTTCACTCCTTTTTTGTCGAGCCAACCACTGTGCCTCACTGCGAGGTTCTAAGTGCTGCCAAGCCAAGGTTGCTTTGGGGTGTTTTAGATTCCCCCTTTCTGTAGTTGTTTTGTATAGACTGTATAGACTTGTACTGTACTGTTATGGTAGGGATTTGGTCCCTAACCTGAATGCTTGTAAATGATGTTTGTACATACTGCTTTTGTTCTGAATGTGAATATATATGAAAAGTCTTTTTGTATACAGACTGTCACAGCTCATTGGACATCTTTTATTACTGTATTGGCTTCCGCCAGCCCCTATACTCTGTATTACTATTATTACTGTTAAGCAGGCCTTCGTAATCACAGATTACTGGCCGGATACGGTGCTAAACCCATAGAGGCGGGTTTGGGTCGTGATAGAGTGGTATCAGAGCGATACTAAACCACGAGTTATACCGCACACACGTGTCCAAATGAGCTATAGGATGTCCTAGAAAAGCGATTAGGGCATTGCATGAGCATTGAAAAGTGTGTGTGGCTACGACATGAATGTATGTGCTAATGTGTTAATATGTTTAAAGTATGCAACTGCCTATGTTTATTATTGCCATAATTTCATATAGTGAAATGGACAATGCTAGGAATGCCGATGAAACAGAATCATCTGACGCCAGAATTGCGAGATTAGAAAGAACAGTTGAATTGCTGACTAAGGCCTTAAGGCAACAACAGAACCAACAGCCCCCACCTCCTCTAGTACAGCCGGAACCGAATGTAAATGATGACATAATTGCTCTAACACAGAAGTTTAGTAAAATGAAACCGCCATCATTCTAAGGAGGCCTTGAACCATTAAAGGCCGAAGCCTGGGTTCTTGAAACAGAGAAATTGTTTGTAGTCTTTCCATGTTCTGAAGCACACAAGGTGCTACTGGCTACCTTCACCTTACAAGAAAGGGCCAGAAGGTGGTGGATGCTAGTCCGTGACAACAATACTGCCATGAATTGGGCTCAGCTTAAGGGAGCCTTCTTTGAGAAATACTTCCCACAGTGTGTCAGGGACCGAAAAGTGATTGAATTTGAACAACTGAAACAAGGCACTATGTCCATAGCTGAGTACGAATCGAAGTTCACTGAACTCCCCAAATATGCACCACACATGGTGGATACCGATTACAAAAAGGCCAGGAAGTTTGAAGGCGGCGTTAATGTTGAAATCCTTGACAGAATCAATGTTCTGAAGTTATTGAAATATGTGGATGTTCTTGACCGAGCAATAATGGCTGAGTCGAACATCGAGGCGATTGAATGGCACGGTAAGAGACGGGGTTTTAAATTTAAGAAAGACCGGAACAGCCCCTTGAACAAAAAGCAAAATACGGGTTCAACAACCAGTTCCAGCCAGGGAAATAGTTCCATACCGCCTTGTTCTGAATGTGGTAAGAAACATAAAGGGATTTGTTATAAAATTTTAGGTGCTTGTTATAGGTGTAGCAAGGTAGGCCATATGGTCAAAGATTGCCCCTCTACTCCTCAGGGCAATAGTAAAGCAGCAGCCAGCGCCGCAGCATCAATTGTTGCACCCAAACCTAATCCCAAAGCTACTGGAAAAGAGCCTATGAGGCAAGGCCGAGTGTTCGCATTTGTACCGGGAGATGTACAGAATACCGAGATCGTTGTGTCAGGTATACTCTCAATCTGTACTCAAAATGCATATGTTCTGATTGATTCGGGGTCTACACATTCATATGTATCGCATACTTTTTCGTGAAAATTAAATAGACCACTGGAACCTATGAACTATCTGTTAGTTGTATCTTCACCTATTGGAGGATCCATGACTTGTGCTTATATGTACCCTGCATGTGAAATTATTGTTGGGGATGTTCATTTGTATATTGACTTACTACCTCTGAATATTAATCACTTTGATGTGATATTGGGAATGGACTGGTTAACGAAATATCATGCTACCATAGAATGTGTAACAAAACAAGTTGTTTTCCGTCCACCTGGATTGCCTGAATTCGTGTTTAACGGAGTTGGAGTAGTACCTACCCTGTATCTGATTTCAACCATGAAAGCTTTTAAACTGATTAAAAAGGGATGTAAAGGGTATCTGTGTTGTGTATTGACTGTACCTACTGATGCTAAAACTGATGTGAACAGTATTCCTATAGTCAGAGAATTCTCAGATGTTTTTCCAGATGATTTGCTAGGGGATTTGATTGATAGGGAGATTGAATTTACCATTGATGTGATTCCAGGTACACAGCCAGTGTCTAAAGCTCTTTACAGAATGGCACCGACTGAATTGAAAGAGTTGAAAGTTCAACTGCAAGAACTGTTAGATAAAAAGTTTATCAGGCCCAGTACTTCACCGTGGGATGCACCGGTCTTATTTGTGAAAAAGAAAGATGGCTCATTGAGACTTTGCATTGACTACCGTGAATTGAACAAGGTAACAGTGAAAAACAAATATCCATTGCCTCGTATTGATGACTTATTTGACCAGTTACAGGGTACCTAAGTGTTCTCCAAAATTGACCTTAGATCCGGATACCACCAGTTGAAAGTCAAGACAGGGGACATTGAAAAGACTGCCTTGCGAACGATGTACGGACATTACGAATTCTTAGTTATGCCTTTCGGAGTTACCAATGCACCTGCTGCATTTATGGATCTTATGAACAGAAATTTCAAACCATTCCTAGATGAATTTGTAGTTGTATTCATAGATGATATTTTGATTTATTCCAAAAGCACGGAAGAACATGAACATCATTTGAGAATTGCCTTGCAGACCCTAAGAGAACATAAACTGTATGCTAAACTGACAAAATGTGAATTTTGGCTTGATAATGTAATGTTTTTAGGGTATGTGATCAGTAAAGATGGTATTACAGTTGACCCGCAGAAAATTAAAGTAGTAGTGAATTGGCCCAGACCGTCTCATGTTACAGAAGTTCGAAGTTTCTTAGGCTTAGCCGAGTATTACAGGAGATTTATGAAAGACTTCTCTAAGATTGCCTTACCATTGACTCAATTGACTCAAAAGGGTATATCATTTGACTGGACCGATCAGAGAGAATCAGCCTTTCAAGAGTTAAAGACTCGACTTGTGACTGCACCGATTCTTACCCTACTCTCAAGTACGGATGATTATACTATATTTAGTGATGCTTCTTATAAGGGTTTGGGATGTGTTTTAATGCAGAATGGTAAAGTGATTGCGTATGCCTCCCAACAACTGAGACCGCATGAAAAAACTACCCGACCCATGACTTAGAACTTGCTGCAGGAGTGTTTGCATTAAAAATCTGGCGTCACTACCTTTATGGGGCAACTTGTGAGGTGTATACAGACCACAAGAGTTTGAAATACTTCTTCACACTGAAAGAACTAAATATGAGACAACGGAGATGGTTAGAACTGATAAAAGACCATGACTTGCAAATTTTGTACCATCCAAGAAAGCTAACACCGTTGCCGATGCACTGAGTCGGAAATTGATTGGAAATTTAGCTTGTTTACTCACTAGACAGAAAAAATTGCTAGGTGACCTTGAAAAATTTAAAGTTGAGATTGTTTTGCGCGAACAAGGTGGAACCTTAGCTGCTATCTCTGCTCAACCGGCACTTATCGAAGAGATTAAAGAGAAACAGCAACATGATGACTTCTTGAAGAAGATCATCGATGAACGAGAATCTAAACCGAGGCCGGATTTCAAATTTGAGAACAATGTATTGAGATTTCAGGGAAGGTTATGTGTACCGAGTGATTCTGAATTGAAAAAAAGAATTCTGCAAGAGGGCCACAATTCAAAACTATCTATCCATCCATCCAGGAAATACGAAAATGTACCAAGACTTCAAATTGAATTTATGGTGGCCGGGAATGAAGAAAGAAATTGCTGATTTTGTATCGAAATGTCTTCATTGCCAACAAGTCAAAGCCGAACATCAATGACCCGCAGGCTTACTACAACCCTTACCAATACTGGAGTGGAAATGGGAACATATCACTATGGATTTTATTGTTGGTTTACCTCGTTCCAGTAAAGGTATGGACTCAATTTGGGTTATTATTGATAGACTGACTAAATCTGCTCACTTCTTACTTGTCAAAACAATCTATAATGCGGACAAATTGGCCATAATTTATATTGATGAGATTGTTAGATTACACGGAGTGCCTGTATCTATTGTTTCTGATAGGGACTCGAAGTTTACATCGAGATTTTGGTCAAGCCTACAGACTGCATTGGGTACTGAACTGAGACTGAGTAGTGCATACCATCCTCAGACAGATGGCTAGTCAGAAAGAACCATCCAGACTCTGGAGGATTTACTGAGAATGTGTGTCCTTGATTTTCAAGGAAATTGGGAAAGCCACTTACCATTGGCTGAATTCGCCTACAATAATAGTTTTCATTCAAGCATTGGTATGGCGCCTTTTGAGGCTTTGTATGGCAAGAAATGTCGATCTCCAATTTGCTGGGCACAAGTTGGAGATGGGCCTTTGCTTAGGCTCAAGATTGTACAAGAAACTACTGAAAAAGTGAAACTGATTCAATAGAGACTGAAAACCGCACAAAGCCGACCGAAAAGTTATGCGGATGTCCGAAGGCGAGACAGAGAATATGAAGTAGGTGATCATGTTTTTGTTAAAGTGACACCGATGAAAGGCCAGACTCGTTTTGGAGTCAAGGGCAAGCTAGCACCGAGATATGTCGGACCGTATGAGATTATCGAGAAAATCAATCCGATGGCGTATCAAGTAGCGCTTCATCCTGAAATGGAGCATATGCATAGCGTGTTCCATATTTCAATATTGAGGGATTACCTCTGGGATCACTTCCATGTGATTGAGCCTACCCGTGTAGTGCTAAGTGATGACTACACTTATGAAGAACGACCTATTCAGATTGCAAACCGACGGATCAAGAAGTTAAGGAACAAAAAAATTTCATTAGTGAAAGTTGATTGGCAAAACCATGGTGGTGTATATGCCACTTGGGAAAGGGAAGACGATATGACCAAGAGATATCCTGAACTGCTCCCCCTGGATCCGGTATTCTTCCAAAATGAAGGTAATTCGAGTTTGGAAGACCAAACTCTTTGTAAGGAGGGGAGACTGTGACAACCCTCACCACTATTTACTGATAATACCACTGATTAGTGCTAATCTATGATTAAACATGTTAAGTGACTGATTGACTGAAATTCTGACTGATTGATTGAGTGTATTAGTTTAAACGCATTTCTATCTGTTTGACTGTTAATTGATTTGTTCATGTTTTATGTTTTAAACTGCAAATTGAAGGCCTTATCGGTGGCTGAATCTGAAATTGATTAGCGTTTCATGTTAATTAGAATTTATGTGAATTTATGGTAAATTTAGTTGAAATTTGATTTGGTATGATTAAATTGGATTAAATAATGTTGTATTACATCAATTTGAGTTATTTACCAAGATGCCATTAAGTGGACTTTGCTAGGCCAATTGTATAGTCTTGATTTACATGTGTTGCATCATTTTGCTCATCCTTGAGAGACCAAAACCGACTAGAGAGAGAGAGAGAGAGAGAGAGAGAGAGAGAGAGAGTTAGGAGAACTTTGGTTTCAACAAGAATTGTTTGGAAAACTAGAAGAATTGAAGAGAGGATTGCATAATTAGGCTTCTAGACTTGGAATTAGAGACTTGAGGTAAGAGACTCACCCTTTTAATTGTGAGTTTGAGTTGTTCTTCTATGATTCATGGTAAGGTTAGTGATTTAAGGCATGGATTAGCTTAATATGTTGAATTGGAGCTTAAATCATGTATGCATGTTTACATTGTTGAGTTTTGAATTGGTTTCATGAAAATCTTCACATGCATATTCATATTTTGATTATAGTTCATGAATTCATCATGTTTTTGGAAGGATTGAGTTATTTGGCCATGTATTTGAAGCTTTGATTTCAATTGAACACATGTATGTTCATATACTTTATGTTCTTGAAGTTTTCTTTGAAATTGTGTTTAATTGACTCACCTTTGGGCTTTGGTTTTGCAAATTGATCTTTGAAACATGTCATATTATGAGTTTTAAAGTGTTTTCCAGAAAATTAGCCCAAAAGGATCAGATTTGATGCTTTAAAATTTGAATTTGAGCTTGGAGGTTCAATTCGGAAATTCCAGATTTTGGACCCACGCTCGAGCGTAGGACTCCACGCTCGAGCGTACACTCTGAGTACATGCAGCCCGCTCGAGCAGGGAAAGTAACGCTCGAGCGTGAAATGCGTGTATCCAGTACTTTACATGTGTTTACAGTCCACTCGAGCGAGGGAGTTCACGCTCGAGCGAGGACCTGTGTCTCACGCTCGAGTGTGAATCGAGCGCCCATCGAGCGTGATTTTTATGCATCCAGTACTTTGACTGTAGCTTACAGTACGCTCGAGCGAAAGAAGTCACGCTCGAGCAGAGCTCCTTTGTCTGTATGTCCGCTCGAGCGTAGAAAGCCACGCTCGAGCGAGACCCCTATTTTCTGAAAATTTTGAAAAGTGTTTTAAAGTACATCTTTGCATCATCTTTCCATTCTAGGCATTCCTAGGCCATGTTTACGGCATCTTAATGAGGATATTGATGTAGAACCACACTGAGTCAAGTTAGGGACTAAGTCATTATTTCCTAAGTGTGTAACTTAGTGTGTGTTCATCTTGTAACTGTGTAGGGTTGGCATCCGAGGACGCTCACTAGCCTATCTGTAGCCCAGAACTCTGTGAGTAACAATGTTGTAAAGATATATTCAATCATGAATATTTTTTGAATGATCAACTGTACTGCTTTCTGAAATGATATTTCTTATTGAATGAATGCTTGTCCTATTTGCGAACTGTATTCGTGGCTCCATAGCAATTTACTGTTACTGTATTGTACTGTTACTGTTACAAAGATCTCTATTGGTTCCCATGTTTGGAACCATTACTGTTTACTGATATGATGGCCATCAACTGACTGTTCGGTTTGTTAAGACCTACTGTATTGTTTGCTATTGGATGTACCACTTATGACTGCTATGATCGAATAACTGACATACTGTTCAAATGACTGATTTAAATATTGAAAGGGCATTCATTCTTAACCTCTTTACGCATATGTTATTCACTGGGTTTTAGCTCACTGTTTATATATATATATGTAGGTGTCCAGGCACCGGATAGGAGCTAGGAGCGTTGGGTTTAACTCCCTTTTTGTTGAGCCAACCACTATGCCTCACTGCAAGGTTCCAAGTGCTGCCAAGCCAAGGCTGCTTTTGGGTGTTTTAGGTTCCCCCTTTTTGTAGTTGTTTTGTATAGACTGTATAGACTTGTACTGTACTATTATGGTAGGGATTTGGTCCCTAACCTGAATGCCTGTAAATAATGTTTGTACATACTACTTTTGTTCTGAATGTGAATATATATGAAAAGTCTTTTTGCATACAGACTGTCATAGCTCATTGGACATCTTTTATTACTGTATTGGCTTCCGCCAGCCCCTATACTTTGTATTACTATCATTACTATTAAGCAGGCCTTTGGTAATCACGAATTACTGGCCGGTTACGGTGCTAAACCCATAGGGGCGGGTTTGGGTCGTGACAAAATCAATGTGGGCAAGCCATTTTTCAAATATTTAAGGATTTTCCACCAAAACTCCATTTCTATGGAGCACACTTTGGCTTCAATTTCCCATTCGCTCGATAATGGTTTTGAGCAACCAAATATACCACGTGAATCACAACGTGGCATAGAACGTGTTACCATTTAGACTCGCCAATTTTGGCGCACGGGTCCCACCTAAATAATAGACCAAAGTTAGGAAAAAAATTCTGTTTTAACGAAGAATTTCCAAACTTCCAAACCATTTCTGACAATCCCCCACATGAATGGAATTTGATGACAACGGAAATACAACAATATGCAGACTTTGTCGAAAGGGTATAAGTCGAAAATATCTTGCATCAGGATAGGCAGCTTTCGGCCTTGAACCTTCTCTAGTGATAATCTATAGGACTTACTAGCTAACCAATGGACGCGATGTCTTGAATTGTTCAGCCGTTTGTGTAAGCTAAGACAATAGATTTCACACAAAATATCTTTTAACACATCGTGGTTCTCACTGTTGTGTTCATTTTAGCCTTGAACGCTCCTGATTTTCATGAGTGCTTCTAGAGAATGTAGCCTCTTCATTCTCATAGAACCGACCCCAGTTCAACACTCATATAGGTGATTCTTATTGTGAGTATCTCCTTATACTCGTTTTGATTTTTATGCCTAAATCAAGATATAAGTAATCATTAAAAGCTAAGCTTATCCTTAGACCCCTGCAAACAACACATGTTGCAGATATCACTCTCACCATAGGAGTGGGTAGGGAATTTTAATCCCTTGGTGATTTCTGACGAGCCACACATAACTTACTTGTCCCTTTGAACTCAGTTCTTGGGATCTCCAGTCATATAAGTAGGGTTACCATTATGATGACTCTTATGTAATAGGCTTTAATCTCATCCCCTTCGATGAACTATACACTTGTTTTTTAGTCAAACCTTTTGTTAACGGATCCGTAATATTCTCTTTAGCTTTTATATAATCTATTGAGATTATTCCATTTGAGAGCAATTGCCTTACGGTATTATGTCGACGACGAATGTGTCGTGACTTACCATTGTACATATGATTTTGTGCCCTGCTTATTGCAGATTGACTATCACAATGAATGTAAATAGCTGGCACAGGTTTAGGCCACATTGGAATGTCTTTTAAGAAGTGACGAAGCCATTCTACTTCTTCTCCTGCTTTGTCTAAAGCAGTGAACTCAGATTCTATTGTGGATCGTGCAATGCATGTTTGTTTTGTGGATTTCAAATAAATAGTAGCGCCTCCTAGAGTAAAGACATATCCACTAGTATATTTTGAATCTTTCGTGTCTGATATCCAATTTGCATCAGAATAACCTTCGAGTACTGCTGGATATCGAGTAAAGTTCAAACCATGATCACGGGTAAATCTTAGATATCTAAGAACTCGAATGATTGCTTTCCAATGACCTTCTCCGGGATTACTAGTGCACCTACTCAATTTATTGACAACATAGGCTATATCAGGACGAGTACAATTCATTATGTACATTAGGCTTCCAATGATTTGGGAGTATTTTAACTGAGACATCGCATCACCTTTATTTTTCGATAAATGAAGACTGATATCTACAGGTGTTCTAGCTACATTCATATCATCCTTGATAAATTTACCAAGAATTTTCTCAATATAATGAGATTGAGATAATGCATACCCATCAGATGTTGTAGTAATTTTCATTTCTAGTAAAATATCTATGACTCCCATATCTTTCAAATCAAATCTTTTGTTAAGCATTTGCTTAATTGATTTGATCATATTTTGACTGCTTTCAATAATAAGCATGTCATCCACATAAAGACAACTTATGACATATCCTTAGTCAGTGTTTTTAACATAGACGTACTTGTCACATTCATTTATCCTAAACCCATTAGTAAGCATTGCACAATCAAATTTTTCATACCATTGCTTAGGTGCTTGTTTTAATCCATAAAGTGATTTTACAAGCCGACAAACTTTCTTTTTTTGCCCCGGCACTACAAACCCCTCGGGTTGCTCCATATAGATCTCTTCATTTAGATCACCGTTTAAGAAAGCTGTCTTAACATCTATTTGATGTATTTCTAAATTAAACAATGCTGCTATAGTAATAAGCATGCGAATGGATGCTATTCTTGTCATAGAGGAATATGTGTCAAAATTGTCTAGACCTTCCTTTTGTCTGTAACCTTTTACTACAAGTCTTGCTTTGTACTTGTCTATTGAACCATTTGCTTTTATTTTTCTCTTGAATATCCACTTATATCCAAGAGGTTTAGAACCAGGTGGAAGATCCATCAATTCCGAAGTATGATTTTGCATAATGGATTTAATTTCATTATTAACAACTTCTTCTCACAAAGGTGCTTCAGGACCTATCATTGCTTCCTTAAAGCTTTAAGGTTCATTTTCTAACAGGTATGTCAGAAAATCTAGACCAAAGGATTTTGATGTTCTCGTTCTCTTACTTCGTCTCGGTTCATCATCAGTTAAATCCTGTTGGTCGAGACCATTATTAGTCTTTTGTGTTTGATTGTCATTAGTCTCTTGACTTTGTGTACAATCATAAGTTCTTTTCTGTGAACTTAATTCCTGTCCTTTTTTGTAAGGAAAGATATGTTCAAAAAACACAGCATTCCTTGACTCTATAATAGTGTTCATATTTATATCAAGTATTTCTGATTTATAAGTCAGAAACCGATATGCACTACTATTTTGAACATAACCAATAAACACACAATCTACTGTTTTTGGTCCAATCTTAGTCTTTTTAGGAATAGGAACTTCAACTTTTGCCAAACACCCCCACACTTTTAAGTATTTATAGGAGGGTGGTCGACCTTTCCACAATTCATAAGGAGTGTTGTTGGTTTTCTTGTGGGCTATTCTGTTAAGAACATAATTAGTAGACAATATTGCTTCCACCCCCCCCCCCCACAAGTTCTGTGGTAAGCCTGAACTCAGTAACATGGCATTCATCATTTCTTTTAGGGTTCTATTCTTCCTTTCAGCAATTCCATTTTGCTTAGGAGAATAAGGTGCTGTAGTTTGGTGAATAATGCCATGTTATGTACAAAATTCATTTAATGGTGCATAATATTCACCACCCTTATCACTTCTAACCATTTTAATGGTTTTACCAAGTTGATTTTCAACTTCTATTTTGTAGAGTTTAAACATTTCTAATGCTTCATCTTTACTTCTAATTAAATAAACATAACAATATCTTGTGCAATCATCGATAAATGTTATGAAATACTTTTTGCCTCCTCTAGTTTGAACAAATTTAAGATCACATACATCTGTATGAATTAATTCTAGAGGTTCGATTTTCCTTTCAACCGATTTAAATGGAGCCTTAGTTAGTTTTGCTTCTACACAAATTTCACATTTATGATTAGGATTAATTTCAAACTTTGGTATATAATCCAAACCAATTATTCTACGCAAAGCATCAAAATTTACATGTCCTAATCTTCCATGCCATAAATTCGACTCAAGAATATAAGCAAAAGATGTGTTATTCTTATTAATAGCAACTTTTGGTACAACTGTCATTACATTCAAATTAAAAAGACCATCACTCATGTATCCCTTACCAACATACATACCACTCTTTAATAATACAAATTTATCAGACTAAAAAACAAGCCTAAAACCATTTTTACTTAATAAAGAACCAGAAACCAAATTCTTCCGGATGTCAGGTACATGCAGTACGTTGTTGAGGGTCAGTTCTTTCCCTGATGTCATTTTCAAGATCATTTTTCCTTGTCCAGCCACAGTAGAAGTAGAAGAATTTCCCATGAAAAGTTGTTCACCATTTGCAGCCTCATTGTAGGTAGTGAACATCTTCTTGTCCGCACATATGTGACGAGTTGCTCCAATGTCAACCCACCACTCCTTGGGATTTCCAACCAAATTAGCCTCAGACACTACAGCAGAGAGGTTGATGTCATTCACCCCGTCAGAGATGTAATCTAGTTCAGTTACATTGGCCTGATTAGTAGTTTTCTTGCTTATACTTCTGCGATCCTTCTTAAGGCGGTGGCAGTTAGAAGCTCGATGTCCAGTCTTGCCATAGTTATAGCATTTTCCTTTGAATTTCTTGTTGCCATTGTTGTCGCTTTGTTTAGGACCATCTCCAGTAAACTTCCTTTTTTTGTTATGTGGTTTGTGAACTTGTTCAACTACATTAGCCTTGGACTCAATGGGATTTTTCCCATTCCTCTTTTCAGCCTTGCGGTTATTGTCCTCAATTCTCAATCTTACAATCAATTCATCCATGGTCATCTCCTTGTGTTTATGTTTTAAATAATTTTTGAAATCTTTCCAAGCCGGTGGTAACTTTTCTACTAGAGCAGCGACTTGGAAAGACTCGCTAAGAGACATACCTTCTGAATGAATATCATGCAAAATTATTTGAAAATTTTGAACTTGAGAAATTACCGTTTGGGAGTCTACCATAACAAAGTCCAGAAATTTACTGACAATAAATTTCTTCGTGTCGGCATCCTCTGTCTTGTATTTCTTCTCCAACGAATCCCACAATTCTTTTGCTGACTTCAGAGGGCTGTAAACATTATACAGTATGTTGTCAAGACCATTGAGGATGTAGTTTCTGCATAGAAAATCTGAATGTTTCCAAGCATCTACAGTGGCAACAACTTGCCGATCACTTTCACCCTCTTTAAGTGCTGGAGCCTCTTTATGGAGAAACTAGTCCAAATTTTGAGTTGTAAGATAGAACAGCATCTTCTGCTGCCATCTCTTAAACTCAGTATCGTTAAATTTTTTTGATTTTTCTCCATGATTTATTAGTACTTGAACACGGTTCTAGATAGGGACCGGTGTTGGTGTAACAATTGGAGTACCACTTCCATTTGCAGTTTCAATTGCAGTACCCATAATATCTGATTACAAAAATCAGAAAAACAAACCACAAATTAATTTTCTAGTTACTAAAACCAGAAAATAAATTATAACACAAAATAATTTTATTTTCCTTATTACTAAAATCAGAAAAATAAAATACCACAATAATTTTCTATAACACCAAATAATATTCTGCAATTGTTAATGACACCAGTATATTACTACTAGTTGTCAAAGAAAATAGACAGTATATTACTACTATCTGTTAAATAGTTTATAAATACTATTTGTATTTTCTAACCAGAATATCACTTTGTGAAAACATAGAAAATTAAATACAATAAAGATACAAAAAATAATTCTATCTTAAGATTGTTGGACAATCTTTATTGTATTTGAAAAATAAAATATGTTATATACTTAACAACAAACAGAATATATAAGAAATAAAGGAAATGAGATAATTTGTTTGATTACAAAAATCAAACCAGAAAAATAAAATAAAATAAATAAAAATAGATTTTTATTTTAGTACCAAAACAAAATAAAAAATCTGATTTAAATAAATAAATAAAACAGAAAATAAATAACCAACTTACTTGATTAATTCGTTGAATAATATTCTGATCAAGTCAAGTGTTAGACACTGTGTCCTTAAGACAGATTCGTCCTCTCCACCGTGCTTTCAAAATATGGACGTCTATTTCCTAGGATAAAATGATTAATCAACGAATAAATGCAATACTACAATTTATTCGTACAATGAACACACTAAGTGTTTACACTCTTTCTCACAAAAATTAAATGCAGCAAAATGCAGAATATATTAGCAAAAGGGAAATAGAAATTTTCTGAATGAAAACATCAAATGAGGGCTGCCTATTTATACATGCAGCGGTGGCTATTGGTTTTGAATTAAACAGGTACAAACTTGTTTTGAATAGGTATGAAATCTGTTCGGTTTTGAATGAACAAATTTAAATCTCTTGGGTTCAAAATTCAAACAGAAAAAAACCGTAGGGACTTGTTTGAATGTAGAGAAAAATCGGAACAGATTAATTCTGGAATTAATTTCAATTCTGGATTGTTGGACAGATTTTATTTCAAAAAATAAAATTAAATCCAAATGTTTTTTGTCCAAAAAGATTAGTATTGGGCCGAACAAGCACAACCTAACCACACACCCGCGCCCAAGCCCAGCCCGCCCGAACGGCGGCGCATGCGCGTGTGGTGATTTTTAGGTCCAATGGGTCTAACCCATTTTGCCCATAACCTCCCTCTCTACAAAACTTGGGTACCCATTGGGGTACACGCCAAGTTCCAATTCCATACCTTATAAACCCACTCAAAACTTTCCACCAAATCAATGTGGGACAAGCCATTTTTCAAACCTTTAAGCATTTTTCAAACTTTTAAGGATTTTCCACCAAAACTCCATTTTCATATAGCACACTTTGGCTTCAATTTCCCATTCACTCAATAATGGGTTTGAGCAACCAAATATACCACGTGAATCACAACACAGCATAGAACGCGTTACTATTTAGACTCGCCAATTTTGGTGCACGGGTCCGACCTAAATAATAGACCAAAGTTAGGAAAAAATTATGTTTTAACCCAGAATTTCCAAACTTCAAAACCATATCTAACAGTATAGTGTGACGACCCAGACTTGTTAATCGTGACTTTAATTAATTATGTCTTAATGCTAATTGAACTAAGTGCCAAGTAATTTAATTTGTGCACATCGGTGCAAATTGGAAAATTGTCTGTTAAGGTTACAACTTTGAAATTGAAATCAACAATCTTATTAGGTGCACAATTGAAATTGAGTACATGAATGGGCTTATAAGAATTTTTAGAGCCATTTAGGAAATTTAATTGAAAATTGATTCAGTTTATTGAAATTGTCTGTGATTAAGTGATTGAATTGAGCCTTAATTGGAACTATTAATTATGTTCCTACATGTTAATTATGAAATTTATTGAGTTGTATTGTTTGAACAAATAGGTTAGAATGAAAATTAAACCTGTCTGATTCGCTAATTTTAACAAGTTAGAATTAAATAATTGGATAGGAATTAGAGCCTAATTCACCTTAGTATATTTTAATTTAGTGTAATTAAGATTATAAGATGATGAGATTAATTTAATTTGAGTCAAATTGATTTTAATTAATTTCTTTAGTCTAATTAATTTGAGTCTAATGCTTTTTACTCATCAAAGAATATAGAAAATAGACTTAGTGGATCTTGCTGGGTAGCCTTAAACTATACACGTAGAGAGAGAGAGAGGGAGTAAAGACTTGGTGAGACAACTCAACATAGAGAAGGAAGAGAAGAAAAAGAAAGTGAAGAAAAGAACACCCAGAGAAAGAAGGAAATTAAAGGAAAAGTAGGAATTCAATTCTCTAACTCTAGGTAAGAATTCCTTGCTTGTATCTCACCAATTTGAAGAATCACATTCATATTTATGGAATTCTAGATTATTTAAGAAGAATATAAACTTGATGAGGTGAATTAAACTTGATTGTAAGAGATGTTGATATAAATAGAAAATGTATACATAAGTGTCAAGATTTTTAAAGATTCATGAACATACATTCATTCTCTTGCATGAATTCACAAAATGAATTAATTTTCCATGAGAGTTGAGGATTTTAAGCTTAAGGATGCAAGTTTTAAAATTAAACATTTCAATTCATGGAGTAAATATTAGAGTTGGGTCTATATAATTATAAAATGAGGAATTAGAAGAATACATGCTTAAAACTCAACATGCATGGCATAATTTTAGTTCAAACATGCATTAGTTTGCATGATCCTTACATGCATGTCATGTTTTCAAGAATCCATGAACAAAACAATCGTTTTCTAAACTTATTTTCAAACATGATTCATGGAGTTTGAGAAGCGATTAAACATGAATTAGAGCTTGGGTTCAAGAAAATGGATGTTTCATGAAATTGAGTTTCAAAAATGGAAGAATGAATTTAATTTGATATTTAGAACCTTATAAGAATTCAATTAAAAATCTGATTTAGGTTCGTAAAATTAGATGTAGTCAAATTAAGCCTTAATTGAGAATTAATTAAATTCAATTGAAATTGAGTTAGGCTTAAGATTATGGAAATAAATGTGAAGAATTATTTGGGCCTTGATTTGCTTGAAAATGGAGTTGAAATTGCAAAATGTACATATTTATGAATTTCTGATTCAGTAATTTAAATATGACTAAATAATTGTAGTTTAATGTGTATGAACCTAATTTAAGTTTGATTGTGTAATTAGTGAAGTTAATAAGGGTTGATATATAATTAGATTATTTATATTTAATTAGTTTGGTTAATACATAGCTAAACATATTTTAATAGGAGGTTAATAATCTAATTTATTCCTAATACTGGTCATCCATATTTAAAAGGAATGGAAGAAAAATAAATAGGAATAACCGATTAAAAAATTAGAATCAAATGAGAGAAAATGAATAAAGATCGAACAATCGAATTGAATAGAATTGTAATTGTGTTGTGCTTGACTTTATTTGTTTAGGTCGGACGCCAAACCATTAGTACATGTACCGAGGAGCCCACTGTGAGTAACAATGTTGTAAAGATATGTTCAATCGTATTTATTTTCTGATTGATAAATTATATTGTTTTTTGAAATGATACTTTTTTTATCGATTGAATAATTATCCTAATTTCTGAACTGTATTCGTGGCATCCATATCATATTGTTATTGTTATTGATATTGTTATTACTATTGTTACAGAGATCTCTGTTAATTCTAATTCTTAGAACTATTGTTTATTGTTTGATGGCCATCAATTGATTGTTCGATCTTTAAGACCAATTGTATTGTTACTATTGGATATACCACGTATGACTTATATGAATCTGAAAGATTGTCAAATTGAACGATTGATTAATTGATTGACACAAGATATTGATTGAGAAAATATTCCATTGATAATCGATTGTTTCAAATATTGTAAGGACATCATTCATAACCCCTTTACGCAGTTGTTATTCACTAGGCTCTAGCTCATTGTTTATTATATTTATGTAGGTGATCAAACACCGGATCAGAGTTAGCAGCGTCGACCCGAAACTTGTTTTTGTCAAGCCAACTATTGTGCCTCACTGTGAGATTCTGAACCATTGCATGCCAAGGCTTATAGGGTGATTCAAATTCACCCTTTTGACATTATGTTTATGTTTACGAGATAAAAATGTTTATTGAGTTTTGTTAACTATTTTTGGCAATGAGATTTAATTCCCGAACTTATGTTTTGTTATGTATACACGTGTGTTATGGACTTCAGTGTTTATGTATATACCTATGTATGAGAGTTTATTTCTATTCAGGTTCTCACAGCTCATTGGACAATGTATGTTATTATTGATTGGATTCTGCCAGCCCCTTTATATTGTATTATTGTCATTATTGTTAAACAGGCCTTCGATAATCACGGATTACTGGCCGGTTACGACGTTAAACCTATAGGGGCGGGTTTGGGTCGTGACATATAGAGAAACCAATTGAAAAACTAATAGGGTTTAATAAACAAATGACCCCAATAAACCCAGATATCATATCACTTTGTGTACAATAAACCCATTTGGGGAAGTTTTGAATTAAGGTTCACAATTAAAACTATTAAACTGTTAATCACTGTACACAACAATAAACTTTATAATGATTACAGTATTGATAACAAATTAAACTCAGTGTACAAAGCAATAAACTGTATAGTGATTAGAGTATTGACAACAAATTGAACTCAGTGTACAAAACAATAAAATGTATAGTGATTAGAGTATTGACAACAAATTGAACTCAGTGGTTACAGTCAATGGTGTTCATACACTCAATGATGATCTTCACTACAACCATACTACAGTGCAAGTAGACGTTGCAACCATATAGACAAACCAGTTCAAGAACAGGAAAAGAAGATTAAGAGAGAATGACAGCCCAAATTCAATTGTCTCATATCTATGTGTGTACAATAAACCCATTTTAAACCCAGATGGTAAGAATGTCATAAACAATCATACCTTGAAGCCTCAAGATTCTCAATAACCCACAAAGAACTGAAGCCTCAGGTTTGGTGTTGAATGATTGAAGCCATTATAAAGACGACAGCTAGGGAAATTCAAAAAAAAAAAAAAAAGAAGAGGAAGATGAAAAACATAACAACAATTATGCACAATTTCTGAATGCTAGGGAACTAGGCAATTGAAGTATTGCATTAGAGAGAGAAGAAGAGAGAGAAAAAGACTGGCCTCGCCTAGGAATGTGAGAGAACAATTAGAAAATCGAACAATCGTGAAGCAATTGAAGTATTGTCTCGCCTCTAAATCTCTCGAACAATTTGACTATTTCCCAACAGCAGCACCACCACAATTGCTAGGGAAACAGAACAAAGAGAGAAAGGGAGAGGCAGAAACAATTCTCAAGTGAAAAACCAGTTCAAGAACAGGAAATAAACCGAGATCTATATAATAAAGCAGGAAATAAAACCCCAAATTCAATAACCCATTTTAAACCCAAATAAACAACCAAACCTTGAAGTCTCACGTTTGGTAAAAAAACATAACAACAATTGCTTAATGCTAAGGAAACAGACAATTGAATATATAAGAGAGAGAGAGAGAGAGAGAGAGAGAGAGAGAGTGAGTGAGTGAGTGTGTGTGTGTGTGTGTGTATGTGACCTCACCTAGAAAGGTGAGAGAATTATCGGAAAATCGAAAAAAAATTTCTGAACAAGAGCAGCACGACAATTGCTTAATTCTGGGGAAACAGACACAGCCATCAAAGGAGAGGCAAACGTATAGAGAGAACGTGAGAGAGAACGTGTAAAGAGGGAGTTGAAGAGAACGTGATGGGCAAACATGGGAGAGAGAGAGAGAGAGAGAGAAAGAGAAGAGCACTTGGGCGGGAATGACAACATCATCTGGACCATCAAATGAAACAGTCTTGCTTTTGGGAATCATCTCAACCGTTAATACCAAATATATCTCTGATACATTTCATATATTTTCAAAAACAGTCTTGTCTTATTATATATATATATATAATGCTTGAAACCCCTATTTTTTGAAAACTCTCACAATCCTCTTTGGATTTCTACCATTGATAGTGTGGGCCCCACACATACATGAATGGGTCCTACATATATATCAATGGTTAAGATTTAAAAGAGTTTTGAGGGTCTTAAAAAAATAGGGGTCTCAATCATTGTATATTTATTTGAGTAATGTTAGAATAACTAAATTTGTTTGTCTTTTTTTTTTTTTTTTGATAAGTAAATTTGTTTATCATGTGACATGTACCTGTAATTCATGTATTGGTACAATGTATTAATCGTGGAGCTTATTGCACCAATGCAATGATAGCACGAGAGATTTTAATAAATTTGAGGTTGGTGGTTCAGGTCGTGAGCTAGCCCAATAGTCTTTGGTCCAATCTCTAGTCCCGGAATGACTTTAAAACAAAGCCTTAAGGGTTTCACCCATGGGTAGCCATAGAGTCAGGAATTTAATATAGAAATACTTATTGATTTCTATGTGATTTTATTTTACAGAAGAACAATTATTATCTTCTTTTTGAGAAAAAGATAATTCTAATTTTGATTTTTTTAAAAAATATTTTTTCATGACAATTTGAAAAAATTAAAAATCAAAATCACAAACTCTCACAAATCAAAATCTCTAATTTTAATACAAATCAAAAATTTAAATTTAGCACAAATCACAACAAATCAAAATTTCTAATTTTAGCACAAATTATAACAAATTAAAATTTCCAAAATATTAATCACTGCAAATTAATATTTTTAATTTTAGCACAAATCAAATCCCAAATTTTAGCACAAACAACAACAAATCAAAATCTCTAATTTTAATATAAATCACCACCAATTAAGATTCATAATTTTAGCATTTCAAAATCTCTTATTTTAACATAAATAATAACAAACAAAAATTTTTTATAAATCAAAACTTGACAAATAACAATAAATTAATACTCATAATTTAAAAATAAATAAATAAAGTTGCATGTAAACAATTAAGAGAAGATACCAAAGTTGTAGTATGATCCCAAATCTGTGTTGTGTGATCCTAATTTGGTGAATCGCGAGTCGGTAAATTGTAAAGCAACAAAGAGAAACAAAGAAGACAGAGAAAAAAAAAGACACTTAACTAGTACTGTGAATAAATAAAAAAATAAAGAATTACATATACTTTTAGAATTTTAACCTCGCCATAATTGAAGTTGTGTGCACTCATCCAAAAAAACATTTGTGTGTGAGTATTTGGTTGGGATTGAAAAAAAAAAAAAAAATGTGGGTACGTGTGGGGTGGTGTAGTGTGGTGTGTTAGTGTGCTTATCTATACTATATATTAAGCAAAATGAGGTTTTTAACCCCAAGCCTTGTGGGAGCTCCAATCTCCCAATCTAAATTTTCTAATTTTTTGATTTAAAAAAAAAATCTTAGCATTTATTAACTTCTCCCAACTCCTAAATCTTACCCTCATAATAACACTTTAATGCATTAAGAACAAGCATAAAATAAATTCTTTGAAATCCAACACATATGAATTCCTTGAAAAGTCCTAACACATATGATTATTATCTCTCATAATAACACTTTAATGCATTAAGAACAAGTATAAAAAAAAATTCTTGAAAAGTCCAACACATATGATTATTATCAAAATATTAAAATTAATAAAATATAATAATAAAAAAAGACATTTAATTCCTTGAAAAGTCCAACACATATGATTATTATCAAAATATTAAACTTTAATATAATATAAAAAAGGAAAAAAAAGAAGACATTTAAAAAAAAAAATTTAAAAATCACAATTCACATATATAGATAATTGTAAACACAATCCCGGGTGATATGCTAGTATTATGTATAGAAAAGGACATTGTGTGTAAGTGTAAGCAAGACCCTACCAAAAAAAGCAAAAAAATCAAAAAGTCAGTAGGGCACGTGACCCCCTCGTCCCAACGTCCCTCTGCCACTGTCAATGGGTGTATGCCCTCCGGTGGAGAAGTTAGTTGTCTTGCTAGATTAGAATAGAATGAGGTGGTGTGTATGCATGGTTAGGGTTTTTGATGCCTTTTTCCCTGCTTAGCTCATGCAGATTGCCTTGGTTACCACTTGAGGGATGCTACGTAATCTATCCTTCTTGAGGGCTTCCCCTTGACTTGTTTTGTGTATGAGGTGGTAGGTAGAGCCTTCAGTCCTTCTTGTCCGCCACTTCTTTTTGTTGTTGGGTCACTGTCCTAAGTCAAAGGGTTTTTTACTGGCCGGTCCTAAGTTTTTGACTTATTCCCCTCTTAGTCCTAACTTTTGATCTTGTGCACCAACACAGGTCCTGAGACTTTTCTTTTTGTACCGTTTTACCCCTCCCCTGTTCTGGCGTGTTTCTGTTTGGATTTTCCATCAAAATATTGTGTTTGTGATTTGGATTTCTGTGGAAGTTCACGATTTGCTGCTGTATCTTCGCGATTTGTGGAGCTTCGTGATTTCTGATTTCGCGATTTGTGGAGCTTCGTGATTTTTGATTGCGCGATTTGTGGAGCTTCGCGATTTGTGATTTGCGATTGCGTGTTTGGTGATTCTTCCTATTTGCGATTTCGCGTTTGGTGTATAGTTACATTTTCTAATTTGCGGTGTTGTAGAGGTAGGTCGACTGGTATGTTTGATTTTGATTTCAATTTCAATGTTTTGGTTTTTTTAGTTTGAGTTGGTGATTTTGATTTTGTGGTGATATTGTTGTTCCTCTGTTGTTTCTGTTGCGATTGAATTTGTGTTTTGATCATGATATTGAAAATTTTGAGATATGTATTTGTTGATTGAATTTTAGATTTTTATTTTTTTTGGTTACGAAATTGTGTTGATTGAACACAGGTGTTGGTTTGTTATTTTATACAGTGATAATTTTATCACTATGTATTTTGGGGGTGATACTGGATTAAATTTTTCAACAATGATAAATTTATGAGTGAGTATGGGAATAGGAGATAATTTTATCACTGTATTTGATTTTGTTTGAGAGTGTTTGAGTTGTTTTCTTAAATGTAATTGTTGTTTGTTGCAGGATTTATAGTGATGGAGAATTGTTTGTTTCTTATGTGCAAGTTTAGAGGTGTGACATTGGTTATCAAGTATAATGATGGATTTAATTTCAAGGATTTAGTATATAAATTGTGTGCAAAGTGGAGTGAGTTAGTTGGTAGTTCTTTGAATATATCGTATTTAATGGCTGGACATTCTTCTTGTGGTCTAGAAAGTGAAGAGGATTTGGAGGTTATGGTTGGACTGGCACTTTCTTGTGATATTCATCGGATTGATGTTTTTGTAAAGTGTTGTTCTTTGGGTGAAGGTTATATGATTTGTGATGGTGAAGCTAGTAGTAGTAGTAGTAGTAGTAGTATTGTTTGTGAAACTGATTTTTTGCCTTCATTTTATTCAATTCAACGGAAACCTTTGCTCTCCGATGGGTGGGTTAATTGTATGAAAGGAGTGGGATAAAGGTTTACTCAAGGAGTTGTTGAATTTCGAGATGCATTGTCAAAGTATTCTATTCATTTGGGTTTTAATTTTGATTTTGTTAAGAATGATAAGGATCGTGTCACTGTTCATTGTAAGAGAAGGGCTGATTTGGGTTATTTATGGAGCGTGCATGCTAGAGTGGAAAATTATAGTAAAGCTTTTGTTATTAAACAATTTGATGATGTTCATACTTGTGGATCTTCTTTTCGTACAATTAAACATGCTAGGATGACTTCAAGTATGATTGGTGGGCTAATTTCTAGTGATATTCGTAACAAGGCTTTGACATCGGTTAGTGAGGTGGTTTGTGATTTCAAAGACTATTATGGAACAGAAGTTTCTTATCGGCGAGCTTGGATGGGTGTTGAAAAAGCAAGGGGTCTTGTTTTTGGTGACTATTCATCATCATTTGACGATCTTCGTTGGTATGTTGATGCGGCTAATGCTTGCAATCCGGGGAGTGTTTTTGATATGGAATTTGATATTGATAGTAAAGGAAGACATTTTAAATGCTTGTTTTTCGCTTTTGAGGCATGTATTCATGGTTTCAAGTATTGTAAGCCTGTGTTGATGCTTGATGGAACTTTTTTGAAAGGAAGACACAAAGGTTGGTTATTGGCTGCTACGGCGAAAGATGGTAACCAAGGTATATTTTGTGTGTATGTGTTATTATTATTGAAATAGTGATAATTCTATCATTTTTGTTACTGGAGAGTGTTGATAATTGAGTATGGTCAATCTATTAGTGATAAATTTGTGCTGTATACTTTTTGTTAAATTTTTATATTTATACAGTGATAAATTTATCTATGGCTGGTGCTAAATTTATATTTTTACAGTGATAAATTTGTGCTGTATAAATTTGTATTTATACAGTGATAAATTTATGTATGATAGTGATAATTCTATCATTTTTGTTACTTTGTGTTTTGATTTTCTTTTTGTAATCTTTTTTGATTTGTTACTGATAACTTGTATATATATATATTTTGTTTGTAGGTTTGTATCCGTTATGTTTTGCAATTGTTGATGGTGAAAGTTATGACAGTTGGTATTGGTTCTTGTCAAAGTTATTAGGTATTTTGACTCCGAAGAGGGATATTGCGTTTGTTACTGATCGACATGGAGGTTTGCTAAAAGCTTTAGCTGAGGTCTTTCCGTTTTCTTCTCATTCTTTTTGTCTAATGCATTTGAAGACAAACTTGAAGACTTATTTGTCAATGAAGAGTCGTGAATCAAAAGAGTATTTGCTTACTCTTTTTAGTAGATGTGCATATGCTCCTACTATTGAGTTGTTTAATGAGCTATTTGAAGAATTTAAGGGTCGTTGTGGTCGTAGTGTTCAGAGGTTTCTTGAGGATTTGCCTAATGAGTGTTGGTGTAACGCTTATTTTCAAGGCAAAAGGTATGGTGAAATGTGCACAAATGCTGCGAAATCTTTTAATTCATGGATTAGGGATGAACACCATTTGTTTTCAACTAGTCTTGTTGATGCTATACGGGTGAAACTAATGGAGCAATTTTCAAGAAGGAGAGAAGTTGGGAATAAGTGGAATCGTATTGTTTGTCCTTTTGCAGAGAAAAAGTTGGAAGAAGCTTTTAATGATACAAAAGCATGGATAGTTAAGAAATGTAGCGATGACATTTATGAAATCCAATTGGATCATTCAGTTATGGCTAATATTGGGAAACGTTGTTGTTCTTGTCGATTGTGGAAAATTGATTCTTTTCCTTGCAAACATGGTGTTTGTGCTATAAAGAGGAGTGGGAAGGATTTGAATTGCTTTCTTGATGATTACTACCGTGTTAGTAGTTATTGTGATTCTTATTTACATTCTATCTATCCGATTCCTAGTATGTGGAAGCCAAATGTAGTTGTTGATGATGACATTGTTTTACCTCCTCTTTGTAAGAGACCAGCTGGACGTCCAAGAACAAAGAGAATACCTTCTAAAGGTGAAATCAAGAGAATTAGATGCAGTAGGTGTGGAAAGATGGGAACTCATAATCGGAAGACATGTAAACAAGTTTTGCTTTAGTTGTATTCATTTTAATTGAATTACTTTGTTTAAGAGTTGAGAGGTGTTACTTGCATTGAATGATTGAGTATTTTTTGAAAGATGTATCATTTTGGTACTCGCATTGAATGATTGAGGAATTTGTTGATTAGAAATTATATTTTTTGCTGATATTTTTACAGGATTAAGTTTGACATATTTATATTATTTGATTTGGGTTAAATGTAGTTACTTTTTTTTGGTGTTTTATAAAGTGATAAATTTATCACTGGTTGGTTTAGACAAGTTGATGGTTTATTTTTTTGTAAGAATGATAAATGTATCATTAATGTGGTTCTTGAATTTTGTTATTTTGAATAATGATAAATTTATCACTTATTGTGTGGGAAGAGTTGATGATTTATTACATTTATGTCAGTGGTTTATAAATTTATCACTGTCACATGCAAGCAAATGCTCTTTTCTACAGTGATAAATTTATCATTGTATGGAGTTATCTAGTTTTCCTAGGAAAAATTTTCACAATGCAAAGGTGTAGATCAAATCTCTAGAATACATAATTGCATATCTGCTGTGTTAAGTGCTTTAAAAAGCAAAATGTTTTAAATCGACTACGATGTTTATTTGGTTTAGCAACAAGTTCTCAGTCTGCATACTGTTGGGAATATCTAGAAATTGTAATAGTATTTTAAGTTTCAACATAGAGAATGTAATAGTGCTTGTGTTTAAATTTTCAATTAGGTAAATTTTTTATTATTTTTTATAGTGTTTTTTTTATTTGAATTGGGAAAAAAGAATGAGAGGGAGAGAGAAATAGAGAGAGAGAGAGTTGCTGGTTTTTTTGTTTGAACATTGGTAAATTTATCAGTTTTCACAGTGATAAATTTATTAAAACAGTGATAAATTTATCAGGGTAAACAAAACAGTATAAAAATAAAATTTATTAGTACAATGGTTCCAAACCTGTTATTAACCTTGAAATTCAACACAAATACTCATATTAGAATCAATTTTTTGAATGAAACTTGGATAACAAGACTGACATTAAAAAAGATTGAATGTTTCATTGAAGCAAATTTGAGATTGTAACAAACAAGCGTTGTCCATAGCTTTGACATTGTAACAACCAAGAATTGTGCGTAACTTTGACATTGTAACAACGAAGCATTGTAATATTCATTGGAGGAAAATAAGAACGAAAATCATGAAATTACATGTTACAATGTAACAAGCATACAAGCAAAATGTATGAATATTGACATTCTAACAACCAAATGATTCAGTGTTTACTCTTTTTTTTTTTCTTCTATTCCAGATCTGTTGATTATTACAGATGCAAGTCATCAATGTTTTCATCAGGCATTTGTTGTTGAGCAACTTGTTGGTCCGTTAAGAAGATAGTTAACATATGAGCTCTCAATTGATTGCATTCTTCCTTGGAAAAAGTAGGCATTATGTTGTTATTGGAAACATATTGCCTGATGATATAGCAAACAAGGATTCCACAATCAAGCCTGCAAAAATATTTTGAAAATAAAATATTATAATTTGGTTTCGTTTCTTTTTTTTAATAACAATGTTTTGTTGTTGATAAACTTACGATGTGTCTTCTTGTTGTGGGCTGTTGATGACGTTCTCAGTCTGCTGTTGAAATTTATCAGGGTGTATGAGAGTTGGGTTCTCATCCTTTATGTATTTTTCAATAACCTCTCTCTACAACATATACATTTGTATAATTGTTGTATTAGAAAGTCAGTTGAAAGAATTACTGAGAAACCATGGATTTAAAGAATGATAAATAGATTACTGTATAAATTTTCAATGTATAGTTAAGCATGGATCAGGATTTATGTATTGGATTAATGGTAAGATTGATAGTGAAAAGATTTTTACCACTTGATTTGCAGCATTGTAGTGTGGATCTTTAGGCATTGCTCCCCTTGGTCTCATGGAATTGTAGAATTTCCATGAACCTTCTTGAATGTCAAGGACAAGGATTGTCTAGTGAAAATTTTGGTGAATTGGGAAGAGAAGGTATCTTGCTTTCATGGCTTCAGGCATTATTTAATTCAACATTCTCTTTCTTGCTTCCTCATCTTTTGTAGTGAACAAGTGCTAAAAAATATAAATAAAAAAAATAATGTTAATTTAACTTTAAACTTTTTCAAATTAAATATGTGGTGAGTATGAAACTTTTTTGTCACTGTGATCA